>CAUYON010058292.1:0-43094 GCA_963573935.1 Arctocebus calabarensis
CTCTGAGTATTCTCCAAACTTCTTTCCAAAAGGAACGTATTAGTTTGCAGTCCCACCAGCAATGTAGAAGTGTTCCCTTTTCTCCACATCCACGTCAACATCTCTGGTTTGGGGATTTTGTTATGTGGGCTAATCTTACTGGAGCTAGATGATATCTCAAGTTAGTTTTGATTTGCATTTCTCTGATGATTAAGGAGAGTGAGCATTTTTCCTGTGTCTGAAGCCCATGCACCTGTCTTCTTCAGAGAAGTTTCTCTTCAAATCCTTTGCCCATCCTCAGATGGGATCACTTGTTCTTTTCTTGCTAATATGTTTGAGTTCTCTGTGGATTCTGGTTATTAAACTTTTGTCTGAGGCATAACCTGCAAATATTTTCTCCCATTCTGAGGGCTGTCTGCTTGCTATACTTACTGTGTTCTTGGCCATGCAGAAGCTTTTTGGTTTCATTAAGTCCCAGTAGTGTATTTTTGATACTGCTTCAATTTTAATGCAATTCCTATTAAAGCTCCATTGTCATATTTTAAAGATCTTGAAAAATAAATACTTCATTTTATATGGAATCAGAAAAAAACTTGAATAGCCAAGACATTACTCAGAAATAAAAACAAAGCAGGAGGAATCATGTTACCAGACCTGAGACTGTACTATAAATTGATAGTGATCAAAAAAGCATGGTACTGGCTCCAAAACAGAGAGGTAGATATTTGGAACAGAATAGAGAACCAAGACATGAACCCAGCTACTTACCGCTATTTGATCTTCAACAAGCCAATAAAAAACATTCAGTGGGGAAAAGACTCCCTATTTAACAAATGGTGCTGGGAGAACTGGCTGGTGACCTGTAGAAGACTGAAATTGAACACACACCTTTCACCACTAACAAAGATAGACTCACACTGGATTAAAGATTTAAACTTAAGACATGAAACTATAAAAATACTAGAAGGAAGTGCAGGGAAAACTCTTGAAAGAATTGGCCTGGGTAAATACTTTATGAAGAGGACCTCCCCTTGGTATTTTTGATGGTAGGAATTAACAGTGGCCTAAGCATTGAGAGATCTGATTCTATCCCTCTTTTAGGGCACTGATAATTACACTATGTCTTATCTTCAACAGAAGCCTAAGAACTTCTTGGAGGCAGGAATAGATGTCTTTTTCACCTCATTATCTCCAGTACCTAGCTCAGGGTCTGGCATAGAATAGGTTCTCAATATATATGTGACTGATTGAAAGAATGTGTACAGTTATTCTTGGTAATTATAATAGGAGCAATAATTGCATTTATACAAATAAATACAGAATACTTTTTTAAATTAAGTCATTTGTACATAGATCATGAACACATTTATGCCATTATGGGATTTAATGTGTTGATTATATTGTACAAATTGGAGTGCTTACATCCCACTAATCAACATAGCCTTCACCTCATTTACCCAATTACAGCATTAAGGCATTGGCATTCTACACTTGATAGATCCAACTTGTACTTGCAATATCCTCCATAGGTGTGGTCCCCCTGCTAACCGTCCCTCTATCGACCCACCCCCCTCCTTTCCCCTTTCCCTCCCCTTCCCTCCTTCATCCTAAGCTACAGTTGTGTTTCCTTTTTCATATGCAAGTGTAAGTGATTATAAATTGGTTTCACAGTAGTACTGAGTACATTGGACTTTTTTTCCATTCCTGAGATACTTTACTAAGAAGATTATTTTCCAGCTCTATCCATGTAAACATACAAGAGGTAAAGTCTCCATTTTTTTTAATGCTGTGTAGTATTCCATGGTATACATATACCACAATTTATTAATCCCTTCATGGGTCAATGGACACTTGGGCTTCTTCCATGACTTGGCAATTATGAATTGAGCTGCAATGAACAATCTGGTGCAAATATCTTTATTGCCAAATGATTTTTGGTCCTTTGGATACACACCTAGAAGAGGAATTACAGGATCAAACAGCAGGTCCACATTTAGATCCCTGAGCGTTCTCTAAACTTCCTTCCAAAAGGAACGTACTAGCTTGCATTCCCACCAGCAGTGCGGAAGTGTTCCCTTTTCTTCATATCCACACCAACATCTGTACTTTTGGGATTTTGTGATGTGGGATACTCATACTGGAGTTAGATGGTATCTCAGAGTAGTTTTAGTTTGCATTTCTCTCATGATTAAAGATGATGAGCATTTTTTCATGCGTCTGTAGACCATGCACCTTTCTTCTTCAGAGAAGCTTCTGTTCATGTCTCTTGCCCACAATGAAATGGGATCACTTGTTTTTTTCTTAGTAATATGTTTGAGTTCTCTGTGGATTCTGGTAATTAGATCTTCATCAGAAATATAACTTGCAAAAATCCTCTCCCATTATGAGGGCTGTCTATTTCCTTCACTTAGTGTGTTCTTGGCAGTGAAGAAGCTTTTTAGTTTGATCAGATCCCAGTAATATATTTTTGATGTTGCTTCAATTGCCTGGGGTGTCCTCCTCATAAAGTATTCTCCCAGGCCAATTTCTTCAAGTGTTTCCCCTACACTCTCTCTAAGAATTTTTATTGTTTTATGTCTTAAGTTTAAGTTCTTTTACCAGTGAGAGTCAATTTTTGTTAGAGGAGGAAGGTGTGGGTCCAGTTTCAGTCTTCTACAGGTGGCCAACCAATTCACCCAGCACCATTTGTTGAATAGGGAATCTTTCCCCCAATTTATATTTTTGATAGGCTTATCAAAGATCAAATGATGATAAGTGTCTTGGTTCACCTCTTGGTCTTCAATTCTGTTCCAAACATCTACCTCTCCATTTTTTTTGTAGTACCATGCTGTTTTGATCACTATCAATTTATAGTATAGTCTGAAGTCTGGAAGTAATTCCTCCCAATTTGTTTTTATTTCTGAGTAATGTCTTGGCTGTTTGAGGTTTTTTTCTGTTTGCATATAAAATTAAGTACTAATTTTTCCAAGTCTTTAAAGTATGACAGATGTGCTTTAATAGGGATCACATTAAATCTGTAGATTGCTTTAGGTACTACAGACATTTTAACAACCTTGATTCTTCCCAGCCATGAGCATGGTATATTTTTCCATTTGTTAACATCTTCATCTATTTATTTTCTCAGAGTTTCATAGTAATCTTTATAGAGATCTTTCATGTCCTTAGCTACATACACTCCCAGATGTTTCATCTTCTTTGGCACTATTGTAAAGAGAATAGAGTCCTTAACTGTTTTCCCCCCTTGATTATTATTGTATACATAAAGGCTACAGATTTGTGTTAATTTTGTATCCTGAGACTTTGCTGTATTCTTTGATCACTTCTAGGAGTTTTGTAGTTGCTTCCCTAGGGTTTTCCAGGTATATAATCGTCTACAAAGAGTGACAGTTTGATCTCCTCTGGTCCTATTTGGATCCCCTTGATTAGTGCAGTCAGTTTGGAAAACACCTTGGCAGTTCTTCACATTGCTAAATATAGAGTTACCATAACCCAGCAAACCCCTCAAAGTTATAGCATAGAAGGGTCTAATAATTAAGTTTGCAAACTCACCCTAGGAATAGTGCTACATGCCTCATTGCTAAATATGACTATGGTCACCTTTGAAGTTTTCCCTTTGGAAAACTATGCACTGACTCCAGTACTTAGTCCACTCTTCAAAGCAATTATGGAACACTTTTTCTGGATTGACCATCAGAGTTGCCATCAAATACTGTCTAATGATTACATTCACAAACTTGCCGCCATGTGCTTTTGTTGGCAGCACTACATAAACTACTCGGTAAGTTTTCATAACCTTGATATAGCAGCGTCTCATAGCTGTGCTCATGTTGATGTGTGGCATTCATTAATATTGCTAAGTGGCATTCATTATTATTGTTGCATGTTTTTGTGTGCCACATGACAATAGTTTTGATGGTCATTTCAGAAAAAGAGTTCCAAAATTGCTTTGAAGTGTGGACTAGGCACTTACATTGGTCCATAGCTTCTTAAGGCTAGTACTTTGAAGGGGACTATAGTGATACTAGCACTTTTTCTAGAATGAATTCACAATTTTTAGACCTCATATATTCATATCAAGACTTGTACATAAATGTTTATAGCAGCTATTTATAATATTCAAAAACTAGAAACAACTCAAATGTCTATCCACATATAAATGGATAAAAAATTATGGTACATCATACCAAGAAATACTACTTAGCAATAAAAAAGAATGAACTATTGACACGTGCAACAACTTGGATGAATCTCAAAATGGTTATGGTAGGCCAGGCATGCTGGCTCACATCTGTAATCCTTGCACTCTGGGAGGCTGAGGCAGGTGGATCACTTGAGCTCATGAGTGCAAGATCAGCCTAAGCAAGAGTGAGACACTATCTCTATAAAAAATAGCTGGAAATTGTGGTGTGTGCCTGTAGTCTTAGCTACTTGGGAGGCTGAAGCAAGAGTATTGTTTCAGCCCCAAAGTTTGATGTTTCTGTGAGCTATGACACAATGGCTCTCTAACAAGTGCAACAAAGTGATACTCTGTCTAAAAAAAAAAGAAAAAAGAAAAAAAACCAAAACATTATGGTGAATGAAAGAGGCCAGACTAAAAATGTACCCACTTTTTATTCCATTTATGTAAAGTTCTAGAAAATACAAACTAATCTATAGTAACAGAAAGAAGGATGGTGGTTACCTGTGAATGGAGAGAGGACTTTTTATTCATCATCCTGAATATTATGATGATGGCTTCATGATGTACACATATATCAAAACTTATATAAATATAGGCCATTTATTGAATGTCAACTGTATTTCAATAAAATTGTTTTTACAATATAGTAAAATTTTCCTACTTATTAAAAGAGCTATATATATTTTCACAATTGAAAATTAGAGACCAGAGAAGAAAGGCAAAAATAAATCCACAATTCCAATCACTTGGAGACAAATGTGTTTCCCTTGGTAGGTATTCTTCTAGATTTTCCTTTTTCCTTTTTCCTTTCCAGATCCCCCCTAAAGAATTTTGCAGATTTTTCTATACATTTGGATGAGGTCAGAAAATTAAGTTCATTAATTCATCCCAGAAAAAGTGCTACATGCCTCGTTGCTGAATATCACTATGCTCACCAGATGACCAAGGGGAGTACTTTGACGTACTCCCCTCATTTTCTTAGAGGGGAAACTCTAGAAGTACAAACTCAATTGTCAGACCTTGTAGATGTTTATATTTTTGTCAAAGATAGTGTATAAGGTAAACACCACTTATAATCTGCTTTTAAATTTTAGCCATCTTTTAGAGACCATTCCATGTTAATAATATTCAACACCACTTCCCCCAAAGGAAAAAGTGAAGAAAGGAGAGAAAAAAGTATTGATATGTGCAACAACATTGATGAATATTAAAATAATCATGTTGAGTGAAAGAAGTTGGACCCTGATAAAAAATATATACTGTACAAGTTCATATGTAAAACTCTAGGAAATAAAGACTAATCTGTAATGACAGAAGGCTTATCAGTGGTTCTCCGGGGGTAGAGAAGGGCCAGGAGTGAAGTGGGAGGGAGGAAATACAAAGAGATAAGAGGAAACTTTTGGAGGTGATGCAAATATCCATTATGATGATTGTAGTGCTAATTTCCTGAGTGTGTACATATGTCAAAAAATGTCATATTATACATTTGAAATATATGAATATATGTTGTAAGACTATGAATTGTTCCTCAATAAAGCTTTGGGGGAAGAAACATACAAACAAATCATAGATGAAGAAATTGAGGCTTAGGGAGGACATGCAGCAAATCTATTGCTGAGCTAGGATGAAACTCTCCATTTTTGGATTTCTAATCCAGTGCTCTTTCCACAGCACTAGAATGCATGAAAGGCCTGTGGTAAGATTGTTCTCCTCATATGTCCTCTTACATTGTCCTCATCCTTCTCAGTCTGTCTCCCCTGAGGCTCCATGGGAAAGTCCCTGAGAGTCCCCTTCCCCTCTGGGCTTTTGTCTCTCCGCCTACTGAGCCATTTATTTTGACCTCTCTCAATCTCTTTAGACATTAATCAAATCCCAAATTGCCTCTCAGCCAAGCTCACCTGTCTCTGGGGCTCCCTACCTGTTAGGCAATGGCTCTTTGGACTTGGCACTCCTGGACTCTAGGACAGTGCCTCCTAGCCTGGATCCACTTCAAAGTTTCTACAGTCCTACTCCCAAGCTTTATGCCCCATATCACTAGGAACTGAGAGGTGTTAAACAAAGGCTAAACAATGATCCTCCTGTTGTTTTACAGATGAAGACACAAGGCCCACAAACTTAGGTCATGGCGGGGGTAGTGGTAAAGCCTCCGGTCTCCGCTATCACTATGCCCTATCTATTCCCCCATTTGGCTCCCTGCCATTTTAGCCTCTCTGCCTTGGAACTTCTAGGTAGTGGCTGGAAGCCTTACAATGACCAGGATCCTGTAAGGTTGGGAAAGGAACTTTGAATGCATGGATCAGAAAAGAGTGAGTGAGTAGTTAGGAATGGGCAATGATGAGTGAGTGAGTAGTTAGGTCTGGAGCTCACCAGCTGCTCTTCTCTTTATTAGATTAACAAATCTCCATACCCTCCTTGGAAACGTGGGGGTGTCCAATTACCAGAGAAGGAGAAGCAGGAGTCAGATGACCAATCTTAGTTCTGCTTTCAGGAAGTATCAGTGTCTTTGTAGAGCTAAAACAAGAAACAAATGCCAAAAAAGAGCCCCTTTCTACCTTGAGACTGAAACTGGATAAGGCCATGACTGCAGCTTTGATGACACTTTTGAGCTGAGGAGGCAGTCACTTTGGGCAGATGTTTCCAGTAGGCACCCCAAAGGAACAAATGATCATTCTGTCTCCAGAAGTAGCACTCCCCATACTGTAGTTCAGCATTAGGAAGGAAAACTGGGATGATCTGCTGGGACAGATGACAATGTAATCAATCCAGAGAAAACTGGCTGCCAGGATCAATATGGCTTTGATTCTCAGAGCCGTGCTAATATTTAAAGTTGACTACACAGTTAGGATCCTGCTGCTATGTTTCATGAAGCACCTAAGTCCATAGGAAATCTAAAGAGGTCATTTAGGCTGGGTTCTTGCCTCTGAGAAGGATCTGCTGACAATCCCTTGGATTCCTTGTCAGAGTAGAAGGGTAGAGAGGTAGGGGAAAGAGGGCAAAGGGACTGGGAAAATATAAGCAGAGCTCACTCGTTCAATCTAAAAAGCCTTTTAGGGATATTGCATCTTCATGACATGTTTTCTGAGAAAGATGAGGAAATGAAGGAAAAAGCAGAGGAGGAAAATCAAAAGTTCCTTCAGACCAATGGTTAACAACCTGCTTTTCAGCTGGGAAAATTTCCTTGAGCCCCAGCTTGACCACCCTGAAACCAAGGTAGGACCTGTACCACTATAGGAAGGTTCTGAGCTGGATTTCCCTTTCTATAATGTTAAGGATAACAGGCTCTGGAGATGGACAGACATGGATTTAAGAACAAGATCTATTTACTTTTCGTTTGACCTTGAGGAACTTATTTCACATCTCCAAACCTCAGTTTCTTCACCTGGAAAATGGACCTTATAAAAGTACCAGCTACATGTTTATTTTGTGAAGATTAAGTGAGGTAATATTAGAAACCTGGCATGTAAGAACTAAATATTCTTGGGGTGAGCAGATGAGGACAGTCACTCCTCCTAGGCTACTACTGAAGGGAATTCTTCTCTCCCTCACATACACCTCTCCTTTATCTAGCCCTGGTATGTGGAAGGCTGTTATGCAACAGCATGTCTTTGTGTACAGAAGTTAATGATTTCCCAGAGCAGTGGGTCCTCACAGTATAGCATGGGCTCCAGCACACCCCCCAAACCTGAAATACAGCAGCAGAAAGCCTGACTTCTGGTAACTAGGAGCCAGACCCTCAGTAGGGCAAATGTAAACTGAAGTCTGGTCCTGGGCTGGGCACTGGCTACTTATCTGACAGGTGCCTCTGTAGTAGAGATGGGAGTAATAGAGTTCATATAAGGTTGGAGGTTAAAGTTTCTAACCTTTTCCCTCAATTCAATCTGCCAGGAGGAGCAAATCATCATGATGGCAAGAGGGGTGGAGAAGGCAGCAGCCACTCATGTCATCACTAAGCAAACAAGAGTCTATAGATTGACGATCACCTCTTGGCAATGAGGAGGAAGGTCCCAACACCTTTGTCATTTAATGTCAATCCAACCTCACCTTTGAAGAGTTATTTTATCTTTTAAAATCCTTTTCCAGTACTTATCTCATTAGATCTTCATAGCAACTGTGTAAGATAAATTGGCCAACAAATATCCTTCCATAAATCCTCATTTTCTTCATGTTAGTTGAAGCAGTAGTAGTAGCAGCAATAGTTAACACTTATGTAGCACTTACTATGTGACAGGCACTATGTCATATTCCTTATTATTATTATTAGCTATGTCATCATATTTAGTTGCCATAACAGCATCATAAGGTAGATAATACTAGTGCTGTTACTCTCAAGCAAATAACAAGTAAATTAACAGACCAAAAAAGATTTGGTGAGTTGACTATGTCACACTCCAATCCAGTATGTCCACCTTTAAAATCTTTGATTTTTGCTACTTTGTTGTTTGTGCCCTATTTTGCAAAGAAAGATATTGGGGCCAAAGAGTTTGAGTGGCTTGTCCAAGGACATAAAGAAAGCTAGTACCAGAAGTGGGCCTAACTTTGAGTCTTCTGACCCCTTGTCTAATGTTCTTTCCCTTATTCTCAACTGCATTATCAATGGCATGCCTTCTTACCCATTTGTACTATGTTCTAGCAACCGTGTAGTCACCATGAGCTTGGAAAACCAGGGATCAGGTAAACATGCCATTTTCCAGCAAGGTCATAGTTTATTCTTTCATTATTTAGGATACCTCTGTATGAGGTGACAAAAGGTGCAAAGAAGACAAATGGAGTATCCCCAGCTCCCTGCCAGAAGCAGAGAAATTCCTTGAAGTTATTAACTGTGAAGTTTGGGCTGGTTTCCTCAAATACCTATGTATGTGCTCACAGGGTGCAAAGAAAGCAGTGTGGGTCAAAAGAAAATCAGACAAAAGATCAAGCCTATTCCTTCACTCCTTTTAAATTCTGTCTCTGGAGGCCTCTGGGCAGGAACACACAAGCGAGGTGATTGAATTGAAGAGAAGGTAAGGGATAGGAATAGGTGAAGAGAAGTTTGAACAATTATATAATTTGGCTAGAGAACGAGGGAAGGTAACATCAGGGTCTTTAAAACTTTGGGTGTCTTCTTGGATAGGCTCTGTGATGTCCCTGGAGTGGGTGGACAGACAATAGGAGCACAGGCAGAGTTGTAAACACATGTCCAACCTGGACCGCAGTCATAAAACCAACCTTAAGAACCTGCCAGGATTTTGGCCTGGTGTTAGAGACTATAATGGCCATTGTGGAGCAATGCAAGCTAACATTCTGGCCAGTCCAAGGAGGCTAATACATACCAAGAAAGCTTGTTCAGTAATTCCAGATGCCAGCCTGTTGACCAGCTTGGCGGGCTGCATCTGTACCACCTGGCTAATTTGATAGCACTGCGAGGTTTGGGAAGGCCTGGATTGGATCAACTATTATTGTGGATTGTCAAGGTCCATTGTAGAGAGTGGAGAGAGAAGAAAAAGGTCAGTTGGAAGGACTGTTTTGTTAAAATTATCATTCAGAAAAGGTCTCCAGTGTAAACCTTATTTATCCTGTAATTATCTTATGAATGACATCCATTGCATTATATTTATATGATACAATGTTTAGTTGCTGAAGGTATTTCAAAATTACCACAAATTTTGAGACCAAATTTTGACGTTTATTTTAATATATACAAAGAGCCTCACAAAATGGATGTGTCCTGATCTTTCCCCCAACTCTGGAGTGTGGAGAGCTTTGAATGACAAGGTCAGAAAATGAACTTGGATTTTTAGGTACTAGAGAGCCCATACAGGTCCAAATGGAATGCTAAAAAAAAATGACTGTGGTCACTGTGCCATAAGAATATGGAGGCAGGATTGGAAGCTGCCACTCATGAGGCTAGTGGGAGGGTATTAGGAACACTGGTCTGGGGACCTACCAATGGAAGAAGATTAAGACTGAATTGCATACACAAATGTCTGAAATAACAGCACTTAGTGCTTATTTAGACCAAACTCCTTTAAGGCCCCAGAAAATTATCAATGCATCATGCAAAGTCACAGATATGTTGGTGCTAGAGCTTAAAGTAACACACTGTCACTTACATTGTACTTTTCTACTACATAATGACAGGATTTTAAAGAGAGAGTACTCTGTCTAGAGAGGAGGGAGGAGAAAGTTGAGAAGGACTCCAAGGTTTCAAGCATTCCAGATAGTGCTTGAACACAGAACCTCAGAAATGTTCCTTGGGTGAGGAAAGTGAACAGAATTTGGGTGAATTTGAAGAGAATCTCTGAGGCACTATCCTCAGGCCTGAGCATTGGGTGCTTAGAATACCTCAAAAGATCTTTTGATGTAGTGGGCCAAAGACTGGTCTGGGCTCCTCCTAAAGGTACCCACCTGGTAAGTTTTGGAGGCAAACAAGTATTAGTAAAAGCCAGGCTTTCCTGCTTCCACTGCAGCCTTCTATGTGGATGGCATTCCCCAGAGGCTTGGGTGGGAGTGGGAGTGCACAAGCTAGCAAGCTTCAAGGTAAACAGAAACTCTTACAAAGGCATGTGCTCTTTGGAAGGGGTGACCTCCATGTCAAGACAAATTCCTTTAGAAAGAAATATATCACATAAAGAACTGGTGGGGTTTAGTAGGAGAGAATGCTGCTCTATTCAGGATGAATTTTTTTGCAGCCTGCAGAGCCAGGCTGCATCCAGGAACAAATGCAGAGAAGGGAATGAGACATCAAGGTAAAAGGTGGGTGTCCCAAGTACCCACAGTAGCCTTCTGGTTAGGGGGAGACAGTTTTACAATGTTGGATTCTCTGGAGACTGAAAGCAAAGGAAGACAGAACAGAGGCGGGGTCCACCAGAAAAGGTAACAGCATCAGGGTTTGCCCCTTGCCTTACCTGCCCAAGGGCTGTGGTTGCACCTCTACAATCTCCACACTCAACTGACTTGTGCTGTTGTTATCAGCTGCCACTACAAAGGTTTTTTAGCCACTAGATCTAGCTCTCTGCCCTCCTCCTATACTGGGTTGTTTGCTTTGTACTATTTGGCAATCCCAGGTAAAATCATGTCCAACAGGTACAAGCAAAGGGTGAGTGAGCTGTTCGAGGCATAGCCCAAGGACTCTCTAGTGAGAGTTTGGTCTGGAGACACTAAGCAATAATATGGCAATTAAGTCCCAGTTCTAAAACCAAATGACCTGAGTCAGAAGCCTGGTTTCACCATTTATCTTCTACATAGTATATTTCTTCAGGCAAGTAATTTAACCCCTTCAAACTTATTTTCCTACCCTGTAAAATAGGAGAAATAGAAATATTATAAGGTTATTATAAGGACTATATAAAATAATATAAATGAAGAAGAATGGCATATGAATGGGGGAACACATAATTTATTATCTAAACTATGCCAGTTTTGAAAGAGAATTTTAGTTTTAATAATTATAGTGGGACAATGTTCATAAGCCAAAACATATTCATACTATTTATGAAGGCTACAATTAAGAAAATTTGCAATTGGTTGCCGTATTACTGTGGAATTATATACAAATGTCCCCTGTATTCTGTCCATCTGTGAAATGAAGTATAAAGTATTAAAAATAGGGTACAAGGAAGAGACTCAGAATTGCATTGAGGTTGATAATTTTCTCAGAGATTCATCAGGAATTGTGCATTCTATTCCAGAATATATCCCTGCAATACATACTGTTTCAAATTACTAATAATTGAGCAAAATAGGGATTTCCAATTTTCTGTTCTCTGGAACAAGGGTAAGTGCCTTGTGTTCTTTGGTCCTCAATTCCCAGCTCTGAGAAAGAAGGAGCTAGATATCACCAGGACTGTGTTTTCTCTCCCAATGAAAGTCTGGAGTGTGACTTAAAGGAGATGAGAAGTGGAACCTTGGGCCTCAAAGGACTAGAGACTGACTGTATCACTATTTTCCATGGGCACACCTCCTCTCCAGAAGAAGCAGCCAAGAAAAGAGCACCTCAGGTGTATTGAGAGTGGTGGGGGAGGTGGGTCATGATAGGGACCAAATGGCCCATACCCTTTTCTTCCAAGGAAACATACAACTCCTCAATGGCTCAGGATTTACAAACCGGTCTGGAAAATGAGGTGATTTAGAAAACACAGAATCTGCAGAACATTTTCCATGCTTTTCCCCCTCCCTCTCAGTGTCATCACCACTACCACCCTCAATACACAGGAGAAGAACAGCAGGGATATACAAAAGGGACTGGCTTGCTCAGGGACCTTTATGGTGATTGTCAAGGCCAGTAGGAAATAAATAATAAACACAGGTTTGAGGAAGAGAATGTTTCCTCTGCATCTGTAGAAGAAAGAAAACTTTTCAGAACTTATGCTAGTTTTTTTTTTTTTTTTGAGACAGATCCTCAAGCTATAGCCCTGGGTAGAGTGCCATGGTGTCACAACTCACAGCAACCTCCAACTCCTGGGCTTAACCAATTCTCTTGCCTCAGTCTCCCAAATAGCTGGGACTAAGGGCACCAGCCAAAATGCCCAGCTATTTTTTGGTTTTAGTTGTCATTTTTTGGCAGGCCTAGGCTGGATTTGAACCCGCTAACTGTGGTGTATGTGGCTGGTGCCTTAGCTGCTTGAGCTACAGGCACACCCCTTATGCCAGTTTTTGAGACACCGTAGCCCACACTTCACATCACCACAGTCAGAAAGAGAGAGGCCACCTGATTCATAGGCAACTTCTGCTTGGAAAATCTGCTGAAACCTCAACAGTGAGCTGAGGTGCCCCAACCTAACCCACTACTTGAAGAATCCTTGGTCTAAAGAAGGGAGGGGAGCCTCATCTCTCCTTCAAGGCCCAGAAGCTCCCAAATTCTCACTGAGATGACAGAAAGTGCCTGAAGGTCATCCATATCTTCAACTTTCCTTGTTTGACCTAAAGAGGGGAGACGAATTGCTTTCCAAGGCTGCCTTCTGTGACCAACCAGACTCCTCCAGAAATGAGTATAGCCAAGATGATGCCTGAAGCATAGAATAATCCCTGTATCCCTGAGATGGGCTTTTCTGGGTTCCCACAGTCCTCTAGCTTACTTTACCCCAGGGAGGAGTATCCCCTAAGGTTGTAATACCCTCTTGAGAATCTGCTTCTCTAGCTAGGTTACAAGCTCCTATTAGGGCCGGGACCATGTCCCTGTTGTTCACTGTTCACTGCTCAGTAACGCAGTCACTATTCATTGAATGACACTGCCAGTAGACTCAATGGCCAATGGGTGGGATGGTCAAGTTAGAGTCCCAGCTTAGGCACCTGGTAGTCATATATGCTTGTGACCTCTGTGGTATGTTGTGTGTGTGTGTCCATTGTGTTTCCCCAGGAGGACACAGGAGCTCCCTGAAGATGAGTTTTGTAATATAGTTTTAGTTCATATGCCAACTCTGCTCCTTAGGTGACTGGCTCTCCTCCTTGGTATCTCCTACCTCTGCCCTGAAAGAGTCATCCTGATAGTGATCCTCAGCTGTTCCCTGCCCCAAGTTCCTTCTTGTCTTCACTCTTGTCACCTTGGGCAAGTTCCTGTTTCCTTGTCTGGAAGGTGGGGGAGTAGGGCCAGTTGAGGGGCAAGGAGTCTGTTCTATGATCAGTAGTCTATGTGTTGGGGATCAGAAGCAGGGACTTGGGGGGGTCTCACCTCCACTTTACCACCATTGTCATTTAAATTGTGGTAATGGAAATACCTGTCACCCAGCCAGGCTCTTCTGAGACAATCAATGTGCTTAATCAAACAACACCCAGGCCTTAAGTAGAGGAAACAAGTCTCAGAGACAGAAGGAAACAGGCAGGAAGACCTTACAGGACAGTAAAGATAATTAAGATCAGGAGCCATTTACCAAGGAATGTGTGGCTGTCCTTTTCTTAGAAATTATACAGGCTTCCAAAGATCATCTGGTGTGCCCCTTCATTTACTAGATAAAGAAACTAAGACCCACTGAGGGGAAGTTGCCTGCCCAGGGTCACAGAGCTGCATAATGTAAGAGCAGAGACCAAACCCTACTGCTAGGACTCTCTGGCCAGAGTGGTTTCCACTACTCTGAGAGGCCTCCTTCAATGACAGGTCAGCCCAGCTACTTCTCTGCAGTGTTTTCCATGTACAAATAAAGGTTTCCTGTGGCTCCTAGAGGGTAAATGGCCTATGGGAGAGAGGGTTGAGCCCAAAGCCCTTGACCTGAAGATGTCAAGGCCCAGGCTGTTCCCTGTCATCCTCTCAATGATGAGAGGCATCACTGTCACTCTGGAGTGTCTGATGTCTGACTCCTGTCTGGGGTCCAGAATCTCTACCCAAAGTCTAGCCTGTACTTCTAGCCCTCCATCCTTCTCCCACCAGAAGTACCCTTACTCAGGCAAGAAGTCAGTTGGCTCCCAAGGGCACTCACTTGAGAAGAGAGAGCTCAGCCAAGGCAATCAGAAGAGATGAGATTGCATTGGTCTGGACAGACGCTGAACAGGACATGGACTGGCAAAGAAATAGGAGCAGGAGTTGTGGAAGGCTTCCTTGCCCTTTTCCTAAAGGGTTCCCTCATTTTTCTGGAGGCAAAGCAGGTAGAGTTGGCAGAGTGTGGTCATCAGGGCATACACAGTTAGGACTCCTGACAAGAGTTAATTATCTAGCCAGGACCTCAGTAGCTGAGTGACATTGAGCTCTTCATTTTGCTGCTTTGAATTTCACTCTTATCTCAAAATTGGGGAGCTAATAATACTTTCTGTAGTTTAAGGGCAAGATCACAGAGATCTCAGGAGAAACTTGCCAGTCAGGGGTTTCCGGGACAATCCTGGTTCCCCATAATTTGAGTATATTCAAGAGGGGGGAACACATAGATTAGTGTGTGAGCTTTATATTGATCCTGACTACAATAAAATGGAAAACACACAGAAATAAAAATCCTCCATGATATTGGTGTGAGATATTTGAAATTTGGACACTGACTGGGTATTTGATGATATTATAAAATGATTGTTAATTATTTTATGTATTACGGTGACATAAAAGGGTTGTCTTTCAGAGCTATACACTGAAAAGAATGCAATGATGTGATGTCTAGTCACAAGCTGATCATATTTAAAGCTGGATAATGCATACAGCAGGACTCACTATGCTCTTCCACTGGTTCCATGGCAAACAAGTTTTAAATATGAAACAGGGAAGGATGGAGCAGGAAGGTATTTCCCAAAATGTGGCATATCTATCTGACTTTGGAAGACTTTTCATAGGGAGATAATGCTGGAAAACATAAGGAAAGCCTTGTATCTGATTTGTTACCACCAGTGGCATTGCTGGTGGCAGGTGGTGACTAAAGAGAGCAATTGTACCCCTTCAAATTCACCTTCTTATTTGGCAGCAGCATCTGTGCTGCTCCTCTCAGCCTGTGGCTGCTGGTTTGGTTGCCAGGAGATGGAAGGCAGAGGCCAGAAGCTCTTTTCTTGGGAGGGAACAAGGGGAAGGGGAGGAGAGAAGCAAAAATAACTCATAGGGAAAAGCTTGTCCCTTGAGCCAAGCCCAGGGGGATAGATGGGATGAGGTCCCTTGTGGGTACTGGTTCCCTCAGCCTCCACTTTCTGTGATTTACTTCTGGGGATCAGAAGTCAGAGCTTGAAGGTCCAGAAAAGGGTTGGGGGATGCATGCACCTCCTCCTCCTATAAAGGTCAGGGAGATCTGTGATTAAGGAAAATACCAATCTGTGCCTGTCCACAGAGTAAGAACACTGGACAGGCCTCTCCTGGGCATTTATGAACTCTTGTTATGTTAAAAAGTTCTAGGGAAGCAGCTCATTGAATGCAAAATCCGCACTGGGAATTACTCTGAGCTGGGACTATCTTAGAAGGCAAGAGTGTAGGAGGCTTCTTGGCAAGGATAGGGGGTGGGGGTGGAGAAACTTGTCCTTGTTATTGTTTGGGGAAGAGGGGTAGAAGCCTCTGGTGCTGCACAGTGTTCTGGCAGTCTCATGAGTGCTGACTGTGTTGGGAGGCCTTAGGTTCTGGTGTTGCTTCAGACCCAGACGTCACTGAAAGGCTGTGTGGGCCTGAGCTTGTCCTGACTCTCAGTTTCCTGATTTTCCAGAAGGAATTATCTTATATGGCCCCTCCTTTAGGCTCTGACGGACTGGAATACAATGCACCCTTTCACCCTCTACCCTATGCAGGAATTACTCTTGTCCAGGGAGAAAGGAGACTGGGCCACTCTACTCTTACCCATCAGGCCAGAATGGAGGACCTGACACAGCCAGTGATCTCTGTACCTGTTCAGAGAGGGCATTTCCTATAGCTACCCTATTGTTATTGGTAGCTTCCTGCCATTGCCTGGGAGGAAGGATTCAGAAGGGCTCCAGGTAGGTGGAATGGGGTGTGAGTTCAGGCATCTGTCCCAGAGATCAGCCTTTCATGACTCAGCACCTCAGACAGGGTGTCTGTACTTCATGAGAAAAGCATTGGGGAGGCCAGTAGTCAGTATCTGATTAAGAGTAGGGCCCCTACATCCCCTACTTTCCACAGCATCTTTGTTGTTCCTGGTTGCTAGGAGCAGGTGCTTTTGTTGCTAAGCAACAGGAGCCTAGTGGATTAAAACCAATTTCCTGAGTTCACTGGAAGGGGGAGGGAGAGAAGGTGGAATGCAGATGCTCTTGAGAAGCTCATCTGTACTTGGAAGCTTGGCTGAAATGTGTGGGTGTACAGTGAAGAAGCACCAGCTACTGAGTATAAAGTTCTAGAGTATGACCAGCAATTAAACTGCTGATTTGAGTTGTAATGAATGTTAATGCTGTTTTTTCAGGAAAACACCAAGTAAGATCTGGAGTCCCTAGGGTGTTTCTGAACCACCTGACTGGGCAATACAGGACTGGGCAAAGTTCGTCCTCCAAAGACAGAGAGGATCAGAGGATTTTATGGTCAATAAGGGCAATAGAAGAATGACATAATGACAAGTCTTCTACTCTTTGCTTAGATAATAACCCCAGTGATGACAGGGAGCTCCCTTCTTCTTGATACAGATGTTTCTGTACTTCACCTTTAGAAAGGTAAGTGAACTTTAGAAAGGTGCCCTTTGTTCTGTGAAACCCAAGTCAGCATCCCTGTGGCTCCTTCTCACAGGAACCAAGGGAGCTACTCCAATTTAATTTGCTATAGAGCCTCTCCCCTCCATAAGTTCCAGTCTGCACTTCTAATCACCTCTTAGGGGACAGACTTGGAGTGTGGAATGTGGAGAGGTGACCTCTCTTAGTCCCCTCTGATCCTCTACCTCCCACCTTATCTTGAGTCTTCTTAAAGAATGGGTCACCAGCGTAGGCAAATTTGCTAAGAGTGTCCAGGAACCAATTCCTGTCCCAGATTCCAGGCTTCTTCTCTTGCTCTGCTTGGGTGAGGACCTCTTGGCCTATAGGAAGGTCTTTGGGTTAGAGGCAGAAAAGAAGTCTATTTGGGGGGAGTTCATAAACTTAACAGATATGGTTCTAACTCCAGAATAGGGGCATGGGGTCCCTCTGTACCCTAGAGAAACAACCATAACTGGAAAAACAGATTTAAAACTTAACCATTTAGATACAAAAGATGTAAAGTCTACATCTTTTTTATGGCTGAACATTATAAAAGTTGCAATGAACATTTTAGTGCAAATGTCCTTATGGTAAAATGATTTTTTTTTTCTTTTGGATAGATACCTAGTAATGGGATTGCAGGATCAAATGGAAGGTTTACTTTTAGCTCGTTGAGAATTCTCCATACTTATCTTCATAGAGGCTGTATTAGTTTGCATTCCCACCAGCAGTGTAAAAGTGTTCCCCTCACTCTATATAATATCTTTTGTATTTACCTGTATGGAGTTGAAGAATATTCTTCTTAGTAAAGTATCACAAGAATGGGAAAGCAAGTATCCAATGTATGCAATACTAAAGTGAAACCAATAGATAAACAACTATACCTCCACATGAGAGAAAAACACAGTTAAATTCAAGTGCTGGAAGAGGGGAGAGGGAAGAAGGGAAAGAGAAAAGAGAGGAGAGGGTATTGGTAAACTATCACCTAATGGGGAAAGTGTAAGAGTATGCAGCATACCCCCTGGGTGAAGAGCTCAACTACAATTTGAACGTTACCAAAGAAACACAAACAATGTAACCTAATCATTTGTATCTTCATATTAATCTGAAATAAATAAAAAATTAACCATTTAAGGTCTCTGGAAATTATCCTAATTACCTACAGGAAATGGAGCAATGTTGATTCAAGAATCTATAGTAAATATTCATAAGAATAACAAGATTCTATGGTATTTTAGCCATGAACTGCTCCCATCCCTACTCCTCAGTTTACTATGATGAAAGTCCTATTCTGTTGAGTGTGGCTAGTAACATGAACCTCTCGTCTTCCAGCTCCTACTAGGAGAAGGAGTCAAACTGCCCCTCCAGGGCAACAGTTTGACCCTAAGAGGACTAGGTTTCTGGAATCTCTCATCCTTTCTCCAAAGCTCCATGTAGCAGCTTTATTCCTCTCAGGTAGGGCCAAGAGGAACAGCTCAACTCCTACTGGTAGGGTATTCTCTTACTTCAAGCACAACACGCCAATAATACAGTGTGTCCCAAAAGTCATGCCTAAACTCACCATATGTAGGGGAAAGGGAATATGTAGTTAAAAGTGCCTATATTTACAAAATATTCATTACAAAATTTTACAAAATATTTACAAAATATTTCCCATATTGGCTATGTCTTTGTAAGATACCACAACACACCTAGTAGAAATCTTAAAATAAAAATTAGCAACAACATCAAATGTTGTCAGGAATGCAGATAAATTTGATTATTCATATGTTGCTACTGGGAATATGAAATGGTACAACCACTCTTGAAATAAGTTTTTCAGTTTCTTAAAAAAGTAAACATGAAACTAACAGCTACCATACAACCCAGCAATTGCACTCCTGGGTATTGACCCATAGTAATGATTACTTACAGTCCCACAAAAACCTGTACACATACATTTAGAACAGTTTATTTGCCAAAAATGGGAAACAACTCAGATGTACTTCAATGAATGAATAATTAAACTGTGCTACATGTATGCGGTTCTAATAGGCAGTAGAATATTATTCAACAATAAAAAGGAAGAAAGTATTAATTCACAGAAAAACTTGGATGAATCTCCAGAGAATAGTTAAAAGTACATTTATTTACAAAATATTCATTACAAAATGATGAGTGAAAAACAGTCGATCCCCAAAGGTCACATGCTATATGATACAATTTCTATAACATGCTTGAAATCATTAAATTACACAACGGATACAAAATTGTAGTCTTTGGGGTTTTAGGAGCGGGTAAGAGTGGGAGTGGAAGTGAGTACGTCTATAGAAGAATAACATGAGGGAGGCTTGTAATGATATAATGTTTGGTCTTGACTGGGTTGATGTCAATAACCTGGTTGTGATATTATACTATATACAAGCTATCTCAAAAGTCACCCCTAAAGTTCCCATACATAAATGGGAAATTGTAGCTAAATGTACCTTTATTTACAAAATATTCATTTATAAAACTTTACAAAGAGGTGGCCAACACAAAGAGAATATTTTGTAAAATTTTGTAGTGATTATTTTGTAAGTAAAGATATGTTTAGCTATAATTTTCCATTTTCCTTGTTTATAGTGACTTTAGGGGTGACTTTTGGGACAACCTGTATTGTGTCTCTGATAAACTATGCCCCAACTCAGTCATAGGGTGGAGGTTCCATGCTAGGATAGGCAAGTGGAGAAACACAATGGCTACCATTCCTGCCCTGTACCCTGGTCATAGAGCAGGAAAATCACTCCAGAAGAAGCAGGCTGCTCTCCCTACCTCAAACTCCAGTGTAGTAGAGCAGAGATTCTGCCCAAGAGGAGAGAGAGACTTTAAGAGTGGAGAGCTCGTTAGTCCTCTCATGGGTACTGGCTCTATTTGGAAAAGAGATTGGAGAAGATTTTGCCTAAGGATGTTATCAGGAACAATGACATTCTTGTTGGTAAGCAATAAAGAGAAAACTGGGAGCTCTATGATTATAGTAGCAATTGCAGAATGATAGACCTGCCAGAAATTTAATAGAGAGAAACAGGGAAAAATAAGAGCACTTTTAGAATCTGAGCAAGCCTTCAAGACTGGTAACACCCTGCCCCTGCAAAGGGCCCAATTTAAATTGGATCAGATTGTGAAATAATTTATACCCCAGAGAATTATTTAAAAAATAGGAGAATTAAAAAGCCATTAGTGGAGGTTAATAGCTGGACATGATATCACTAGACATAAATCACCCAGAAAATAAAAAGAGATCTTAGGGAAAAAGACAGAGAGCCCAGCTAAAACTATAGTAATCACTGGCTGTAGATATTGTAAATAAACTTCATTTAACTATTCTGGCTAAGTCAGTAACAGTATCTAGATTCACTATAATATATCCAGTTTTCAACAAATTATGAGTCATCAAAGAAATGGCTCATTAACAGGAAAAAATCAGGCAATAGATATTGCTTTGAAGAGGACAGATGTTGAATTCAGAAAACAAAGCAGCAATTGTGAATATGTTCAAAGAACCATAATAAATTATGCTTAAAGAACTAAAAGAATCCATGTTGACAGTGTTTTCATCAAATAAAGAATATCTACAAAGATATAGAAGCTGGGCGCAGTTGCTCATGCCTGTAATCGCAGCACTCTGGGAGGACTGGGTAGGTGGATTGCCTGAGCTCATGAGTTCAAGACCAGCCTGAGCAAGAGCAAGGGCCATCTCTAAAAATAGCTGGGTATTGTGGAGGGCACCTGTAGTCCCAGCTACTCAGGAGGCTCGGGCAAGAGGATCATTGGAGCCCAAGAGTTTGAATTTGCTGTGAGTTATGACACCATGGCACTCTACTGAGGGTGACAAAGTGAGACACTGTCTCAAAAAAAAAAAAATACCAAAGACAGAAATTATAAAAAAAGGATCAGGCTTGGTGCCCGTAGCACAGTGGTTAGGGTGCCAGCCACATACAGCATGGGTGGTCGGTTTGAACCCAGCCTAGGCCAGCTAAACAACTGCAACAAAAGAATAGCTGGATGTTGTGGCAGGTGCCTATAGTCCCAGCTACTTGGGAGGCTGAGGCAAGGAAATCAGTTAAGCCCAAGAGTTTGAAGTTGCTGTGAGCTGTGAGGCCATGACACTCTACCAAGAGCAATATAGTAAGACTCTGTCTCTCAAGGAGGGGGGAAGGATCAAATGG
The DNA here is from genome assembly GCA_963573935.1 of Arctocebus calabarensis. Taxonomy (NCBI): domain Eukaryota; kingdom Metazoa; phylum Chordata; class Mammalia; order Primates; family Lorisidae; genus Arctocebus; species Arctocebus calabarensis. The sequence continues at coordinate 21,385 of CAUYON010058292.1, forward strand.
AAATTTTGCTGTTGAAAAATACAATAACTGAATAAAAATGATAGATGAGTTCAACAGCAGATTTGGGGAAACAGAAAAAAATAGCATACTAAAGATAGATGAATGCATATGCAAATTGAAGATGACTGAACATAGAATGAAAAAAATGAACAGAACCTCATAGAAATTTGAGACACCATTAAACACACCAATATATATGCAGTGATATTTCAAAAAGAGAGGAGAAAGAGAAGCAGACAAAAGAAAAGATTCAAAAATAATAAAAATGCTCCAAATTTGAAGAAAAACTTTAATCTATATCTCTAAAACGCTCTATAAATAACATGCAGAATGAACCAAGGAAAGGCACCTCCAACATGTCACAGTCAAAATGTTAAAAGTCAAAAACAAAGGGAAAATTTGAAAGCATCAAGAGAAAAATTTGCCTCATCCTGTATAAGACAAATTCCATTAAGATTAATGGGTGACTTTTATCAGAAAGAATAGAAGCCAGAAAGCATAGAAGAAAGACATAGTCAGAACAATGAAAGGAAAAAACTCTCAACCAAAAAGTTTTTATGTGAAATGTCCAGAATAGGCAAATTCATAGAGAAAAAAAGTAGATTGCTAGTCACCAGGACCTGGGGGCTAGGAGCTGGGGGGCAAGGAAGAGAGCTAGGGCTGTGGAAGAGACTGTCTATTAGGTACAGGATTTATTTTGGGAGTTATGAAAAATGTTCTTGAATTAGATAACGGTAGTGTTTGCAAAGCATTGGAAATATATTTAAATTTGTTCACTTTAAATGGGTGAATTTTATGGTCTGTGAATTTTCTCTCAATAAAAAAAAATTAAAAAATTAAAAAGAAAGATCTCCTATCAATAACCTAACGTTATGCCTAAAAAAACTAGAAAAAAGAATAGCATAGTAAACCCAAAGCAAGGAGAAGAAAGGCAATAATAAAGACTTGAAAATAATGCAAATCAAAACTACTCAGAGATATCACTTAACTCCAGTGATAACAGCCCACATCACAAAATTCTGAAGCTGCAAATGCTGGTGTGGGTGTGGAGGGAAGGAACACTTTGCACTGCTGGTGGGACTGCAAACTAGCACAATCTCTATGGAAAGAAGTATGGAGAATTCTCAAAGAATTCAAAGACCTTTCATTTAATTTCACAATCCCATTACTAGGTATCTACCCAGAATAAAAAGAAAATCATACCACAGGATATTAGCCCTAGAATGTTCATTGCAGCACAATTCAGGATGTTCAAGTTGTGGAAGCAACCCGAGTGCCTATCAACTCATAAATGGATTAACAGACTCTGGTTAGATGTATACCACAAAGTACTATTCAGTCATAAAAAGGATAGAGACTTTACATCTTTTGTATTTACCCGGATGGAGTTGAAACACATTCTTCTTAGTAATGCATCACAAGAATGGAAAGCAAGTCTCCAAAGTACTCAATACTAATGTGAAACTAATATACAAACACCCACACAAAAGAAAAACACAAGTATATTTAGTGAGGGGAGAAGGGTGGAGGGAAAGGGGAAAGGAGCAGAGGGAAAGGAGAAATGGGAGGGAGAGTGATTAGCAATTTCTCACCTAATGTGCACAATGTAAGTGTATACAGTACACCCCCAGGTGAAGGGCTCAACTACAACTTGAACATTATCTTAGAAATTAAAACAATGTAACCTAAACTTTTGCAGCCTTGTATCAATCTGAAATTAAAAAAAAAAGACTTGACTAGAAATAAAAGAAATAACGAATAAAAAACAATGAAGAAAATCAACAAAACCCAAGTAGGTTCTTTGAAATAATCTACAAAATTGAGAAACCTTTAGCTAGACTTACCAAGAAAAATAAAATACTCATATTAGTAAAATTAAGAATGAAGAGACATCAGCACTGACCTTGAAGAAATAAAAGGAACATAAAGAAATATTATGAACAATTTTAAGCCACAAAATAAGATTACTTAGATGAAATGGAAAATTTTTTCTAAAGCCACAAACTGCCAAAATTTATATAAAGAACAGAAGATATGAATAGAACCACAACAAATAAAAAGATAGAATCAGTAATTAGAACACTGTATCTCCCACCCCCACCAAACTCAAATTCCTTCAGTGGTGAGTTCTAATAAATATTTTTAAAAGGATTAATACTAATTCTTCACAAACTCTGCTAGAACATGAGGGAATATATTCCATCTCACTTCTGTGAAGACATTATCAGCCAAAGATGTCATAAGAACACAAAACTACCTTTTGGGGGTGGGACAGAATTATAAGAGGGTCCTTATCTAACAAAAGCAATCAACGTAGCCTGGTTCTGTATACCCTCAATGAATCCCCAACAATAAATAAGAAAACTTTGGACCAATATCATCTTGCATATAGAAAATTCCAAGGAATCTACCAAAAATAACTACTAGGACTAATAAATTACATTAGTCATTTAATTATCTTAAATTAATAAGATACAAGAATAATATACAAAAATCAATCATATTTCTATATGCTAGCAATAAACAATCTGAAAATAAAATTAAGAAAACAATTATATTTATAATGGCATTGAAAAGTATAAAGTACTTGGAAGTAGAAATAAATTTCACAAAATCATAACATTTATACCCTGAGAACTATAAAATACTGTTGAAAGAAATTAAAGAAATCCTGAATAAATGGAAACACAAGCCATCTTCATAGATCACAAGACTTAATATTGTTAAGATGAAATCTCTCTATATTTACTTAGAGATTCAACATTATCCCTATCAAAATCCTATCTGCATTTTCTTTTCAGAAATTGATACATTGATTCTGAAATTTATTCTAATATGAAAATGTAAGATAACTAGAATAGTTAAAACAATCTTGAATAAAACAACAAAACAACAAGACTCATACTTCCTGATTTCAAATCTACTATAAAGGTACAGTAATCAAGACAGTGTGCTATGTGCATAAGAATGGACATGTAGATTAATGGAATCAAACTGAGAGTCCATTAAAAAAAAAGAAACCTTTACATTCACTGTGAATTGACTATTAACAAGTGTACCAAGATAATTCAATGTAGGGAAAATAGTCTTTTCAGCAAATGGTAGTGAGCTGATTGGATTTTCACATGCAGAAGAATGAAGCTGGATTCCTATGATACCACATGCAAAGTTTAGCTCAAAATGGCATGTAGATCTAAATGCAAGAACTAGAACTATAAAATTCATAGAAGAAAACATAGAGGTATAGCTTAGATTAGGCAATGGCTTCTTAGATATGGTTATAAAAATCATAGGCAATAAAAGAAAGCAATAGATAAATTGGAATTCATAAAAATTAAAAGCTTTTCTTTTTCTGAGCATATACCTGATGTTCAGAAGGGCATTATTCACAATAGCCAAAAGATGGAAACAACCCAAATGTCCATTGATGGATGAATGGATTAAAAAAAAATGTACGATCTATGTACAACGAAATATTATTCAGCCTTAAAAAGGAAGTAAATTCTGACACATGCTACAACATAGATGAACTTTGAAGATGTTATGTTCTGTTTTAAAAAAATGACAATTTCACTTATATAAGGTACCTAGAATAGTCAAACTAATAGAGGTGGAAAATACAATGATAGTTTCCAGGAGCTAAGTGGAAGAGAGAATGTGGAGTTATTTAATGGATACAGAGTTTCAGTTTGGGAAGATAAAAAAGTTCTGTAGGGGGATGGTGGTGATAATTGTACAACAACGTGCATGTGTTTAGTGCTACTGAAAGGTACTCTTAAAATGGTTAAAATTGTACATTTTATGTTGTATATGTTTTACCACAATAAAACAATAAAAAACGTTTGTGTTTCAAAGGACACCAGCAAGAAAGTGAAAAGATGACCCACAGGGTGGAAGAAAATATTTTTTCAAACCATTTACATAATATCTGATAAGGGTTGAGTATACAGAATGTACAAATAATTTTTATAATTCAATTATAAAAACAAATAACAATATTTAGAAATAAGCAAAAGTTTTCTGGTCCGGCATGTGAAGTGCTTGGGAGTTGTCATTCTGTCTTAACAACAAATAAAAAGCTAAGCAACAAAAAAATCAACAATTCTTGTTAGATCCATCAGAGATATAAAGTGGCAGGGCAAACCATAGCAACAAAAAAATTATAGAAACAGGCAGGCAAATATAGAGGAAAATCCAAACTGTACCAGTAAAATTTCTTGAGGCTCAGTGTTACACAACTCAGAGAGTTAAAAACTTCAAGGCAACCACATAGAGGGGCCTCTCCACTTTGGTGAATTTTAACTCTAGCAACTCTACTGGAATCTTACAGTGTAAATAAAAGAAAAATCCCCCATGTTCCCAGGAAAGGAGGGGGAAAGTAACCATTTTAAAATAACATGTTTATTAGAGCACTCTGTTCTTTGTAACACGGTCTGCCCTAATGAGAAATTATTTTATCAGAACTTAAACTATTGTGATATTATCAGAGCTTAACTAACCTGAGGGAAGAGAAATAACCAACTCCAGCCCACTATTATCATTCTTTCCCACTCATAGCGTATGGGGAGAAAATGACTGAGAAGCACTGATAAGGTTCCACAGGCAAGGAGCATAGGTTTACTAAAGACCGAGACCTAATTATAGATTATGAATGCTTCTCATCTTTCCCCCATACCCCGTACCTTACTATCACACCACAAAGGGCCTATATACTGAACTTCATTTTACCCAGTATATTAATTCTAGATTTTAACAACAACAAAAAAAATTATAAAGCACACTAAAAGATAAAATCCTCATTGTCTGAAGAGAGAGAGAAAATCAGAACCAGACTCAGAGATGACAGAGATATTGGAATTAACAGACCAGGAATTTAAAGTAACTATGATTAATATGCCAAGGACTCTAATGAACAACATGCAACAACAGATGGGCAAAGTAAGCAGAGAGATGGACATTGTAAGAAAGAATGAAAAAGAAATGCTAAAGACGAAAAACACTGTTACAGATACGAAGAATGACTTTTACGGGTTTATTAGTGGGCTACACATGGCTGAGGAAAGAATATTTGAGCTTGGGGAGATGTTAATGGAAACATTCAAAATGGAAAGGCAAAGCAAAAAAGATTAGGAAAAATGGAGCAGACTATCCAGACTAAGCACTGTGGGACAATTACAAATACTGAAACATACAAGTAATTGGAATAGCAGAAGGAGAAGAAAAAGAGGATCAGAAGAAATAATTGAAGCAACGATAACATAATTTCCCCCAAATTAATGCCAGAAATTAGATCCCATAGACATTAAAAGGATAATTAAAAATATGAAAAACTCAATGCCCATAAATTTGATATTCTAGATGAAATGGACCAATTCTTTGAAATACACAATTTGCCAAAACTCATGCAAGAAGAAATAGATTAGGGTGGTGCCTACGGCTCATTGAGCAGGGTGCCGGCCCCATATACTGAAGGTGGTGGGTTCAAACCTGGCCTCAGCTGACCTGCAAAACAGAAAAATAACCAGGCATTGTTGCGGGCACCTTTAGTCCCAGCTACTCAGGAGGCTGAGGCAAGAGAATCGCCTAAGCCAAGGAGCTGGAGGTTGCTGTGAGCTGTGTGATGCCACGGCACTATACCGAGGGTGATAAAGTGAGAAAGAGTCTCTACAAAAAAAAAAAAAACGAAGAAGAAGAAGAAATAGATACTCTGAATAGACGTATATCTATTAGAGATTGAATCAATGTTTAATATATTCTACAACAAACAGCATCAGGCTCAGTTGGGTTCACTGGTGAATTCTACTAAACATTTGAAGAAGAAATTATACCATTCTCTATAATATTTTCAAGAAGATAGAAACACAAGGAATACTTGCTAACTGATTCTGGGAGGTCAGCTAGCATTACCCTAATATCAACACCAGAGAAGGATATAACAAGAAAAGAAAACTGCATACCAATGTCTCTCATGGACATACAAGTAAAAATCTTCAACAAAATACAGTAGAACCTCCTTAGTTGACAACGTCAAGTTGACCTTCATCTCATAGACCAGACATGTACCACATGTACCTATCAGTATAGTAGGCCTAGTTCTTTATAATGACCACCTCCATATGTTGACCAGTTCATTAAAGTCCCTTGGGTGGTCAACTTACAGAGGTTCTATTATATTGGCAAATTGAAACCAATATTGTACAAAAAGAATTATATACCATGACCAAGTGGAATTTATTCCAGGTATCAGAGTCTGGTTCAACATTCAAACGTCAATTAATGCAATTCATCACATTAACAGGTCAAAGAAGAAAAATATGTGGCATGATTATATCAATAGATACAGAGCAAGCATTTGACCAAATTCAATACCTACTCCTGTGAGCAAACCAGGAATGGTTTGGTATCTTCCTCTACTTAATTGAGAACATCTACAAAAAACCCTGTAGCTAACATTATATTTAATGGTAAGAAACTAGATTTTTTTTTTTGAAACAGTGCATTACTTTGTCACCCTCAGTAGAGTGCTGTTGCATCACAACTCACAGCAACCTCAAACTTTTGGGCTTAAATGATTCTCTTGTCTCAGCCTCCCAAGAGAAACTAGATTTTTTTAACTGTGATCCAGAACAGGGAAGGATACACCTCTCACCACTTTTAATACTGCCCTGGAAATCATAGCTAATGCTAAGACAAGAAATTAAAACAGAAGGTATACTGATTGAGAATAAAGAAGTAAAACTTTTTCCCCCTCAGATGATAGCATTGTCTATGTAAAATGTCTGAAAGAATAGCCAAAAAAAAAAAAAAAAAATTCCTAGAACTAACAAGCAATTACAGCAAGGTTGCAAGATACCAGGTTAATATACAAAAGTCAATCACTTTCTTATATACTATCGATGAAAGGTGGAATTTAAAATAAAAGCATAATATCATTTATATTCATCCCTCCCAAACTAAAATACTTATGTATAAATATTAAAAATATGTACAAGACCTGTATGATGAGAACTAAAAAACTCTGATGAAAGAAATCAAAGAACTAAATAAATAGAGGTATGTTCAAATTTCCTACATAAGAAGATTCAATGTTGTCAAGGTATCATTTCTTCCTAACTTCATCAATGAAGTACCAATTAAAATCCCAGGAAGTCATTTTGTGGATATTGAAAAACTAATTCTAAAGTTTATATGGAGAAGCAAAAGATGCAGAACAGACAACACAATATTGAAGGAGAAAAGTAAAGTTAAAAAACTGAGTTACTTGCCTTTAAGACTTCCTATTAAGTTATAGTAATCAAGACAGTGTGGTACTATTGAAAGAATAAACAAGTAGATCAATGGAACAGAATAGAGAGCTCAAAATTAGACTCATAGAAATACAGTCAACTGATCTTTGGCAAAGAAGCAAAGGCAATACAATGGAGGAAATATAGTATTTTCAATAAATGATGCTAGAACAACTGGACATCCACATGAAAAAAAAAAAAAGAAACCTGGACGCAGAGTTTATATGCTTAACAAAATATTTGCTCCAAATTAATCATAGACCTAAATGTAAAACCAAAAAGGAAAAAACCTAGAAGATAATAGGAAAATTTAGATGACTATGGGTGATGACATTTTATTAATATATAGAACAGCAAAGGCACAATCCATAAAATAAGATTGGTAGGGAATAGGGCAAGATGATCAACTAGAAGCAGCTTTCACTAGAAGCTCCTGTCCAGAAGGAGAAAAACTTGAACTGAAATGAACTCAAAGAAGTCAAAATTGAGGGGTTGAACACAAGGAGAAGAAATCAAGATGCACATCATCCCCACTGAAGTGATGCATGAGGTGAACTGCATGGGTGAAAAAAAGGAATAAAAAGAACAGAGTGTACAGAGTGACTAGACTGAAGGTGCCTAGGGCCAAAAGGAAAGGGAGACACCTTTAACCAGGGGACTTCCCATAGCTTCCCACCAACAGGGAAAATAAGACCTCTCATCTCACCCCACAGGAGAGAGCCATTAACTCCCGTTTCTCTTAGGAATTTCCACCTCTGGGTCCCCATCTTGCCTGGTGCAAATGTGAACAAATATTCTCTCAACCACCCTGATACCACAGCCCACACCACCCTCTGGTTGTCAGACATGACTACTCTCCTGCAGAAGCCAGTGTGTTTGGTGATCTTTGAGGGACCGCTACACTGTGTGGGTCACTGAACCAAGTGCACTCTGCCCCCAACTGCAAGAGGAAATTGTGGCACTGCAGCACTAACTTTGGCATGGTGTGATCCCTCCTGGCTCTTCCTCCTGCTGGAGGTACCTGAGAGGTTAAAGACCAAAAAATGAAAAATTATTTCGAGATGTGAATGAAAGGAAATCAGAGTCCAGGTTCTGTGTGGGTAACTGTGACCTTTATTCCACTAGGGTGCGAGTGAGTTGAATTTGAAAAGGAAGTCAGCATGTTGATTAAGGTGGATGGGAATATAAAAGTTTGGAGGGGTAGGGATTGGTGCATTCATTTCTTCCTGGGCAGTACATTCTATTTGGGCAGGTCCCTGCATTTGGCCCTCTCATCCCTGTCTTTTGAGTCTATTATAAGGAGGTGGGGTGATGGGCATGGTATCTCTTTGACTGCTTCCTGCATATTGAGGGGACGTATGGGCTACCAGTAAGGAAAATGGGAGGGGGAAGGGAGTGGTGTTTACAGGAACACTCTTGGGTTTTAGTCTGAACTGGTTGATACCCGTGTAGGGCGAGGATATGAGTGGTTGTTTTTCAGGTAACTGCCTGGTCAATAAATTGGAAGATGAGGCAGAGGATTACTGGTCCAAAACTAAGAATTGGAAAGATCAAAATTAGTGACCCTAAAATAGGAAATAAACAAGGAGGCCAGGAATCGAATAAGGACCAGGGATTAGATGATACAAGATCAGTTTGTCTCTGTTTGATTTGTTCACGGAGTGCTTTTACTTTCTCCGTGATTATTCCTGATTGGTTCACAAAGCAACAACATTATTCCCCCCAAAAGATACGTGTGCCCCCTTTTAATGCTGTAATTAAATCTAAGGCTTGGTGATTTTGGAGGACCATTGCAGTTAAAGAGTTAATTTGGGATTGTAGGGTGATTAAAGAGTCTGTTACTCTTTCCATGTCATCATTAAGTTCAGGGGAGAGTTTGTGGTAAAAATGGGTTGATGTACTTATGCATGCAATGCCAATGTCAATTCCAACCACTATGTCTGCTCTGAGGAGTACATGGAGGATGACTTCTCTTTTTTGCCTGGAAGTAGGGGGATGCATTAGAGCCTGAGTTAGGAGGTACCATTCACAAAAGAGACTTGGAGGGTGAGGAAAATGCAGGTGCAAAGACCAAAATGGTTAGAGTGCAGGCACTAATAGATGGAGCAGCCACAGAGAAAAAATATTCCCAGAGAGGTACAGGAGGAAGAAGAAAAGGGAATTGAGCGGACCGAAATCAGGCTTTATAAAACCTACAGAGCCTTCTATATCAGTGAGATTGAAGAAGGTTAAATTGGGGGAAGATAGGGATGGAAAGTTCATAGTTATGGGGTCAAACACAGCTGTATTATTTTCTGCTGGAATGGAATAGGTATATGTGTCAATATGGGTATGGGATTGACAAGACTTTGGTGTAAAGGCACATCCAGCATCATGAGGGGGAGAGGAGACAGGAAGAGTTCAGGGAGGCTAAGAAGGAGGTATTTAAAAGCCAGCAGGAATTGTCAGGTTTGCTTGTACTCTTGAGAGGATTTCCCTACCTAGCAGGGGGATGCTGCATGAAGGAATAATAAGGAATGAATGTGATTGTGTCCAGAGAGTGAGAACCACAAGGGCAGAGTAGCATGAGGATGCGGTAAATTACTGTCAATACACACCACTGAGATCTCTGTTTGTTTTAAAGGACCTTTACAAGATGGAAGCATGGAGAAGGTGGCCTTGAGCTAGGGGCTGTGGCTCAAACCTGTAATCCTAGCACTCTGGGAGGCCGAGGCAGGTGGATTGCCTGAGCTCACCGGTTACAGACCAGTCTGAGCAAGAGCGAGACCCCATCTCTAAAAATAGCTGGGCATTGTGGCAGGCACCTGCAGTCCCAACTACTTGGGAGGGTGAGGCAAGAGAATCATTTGAACCCAAGAGTTTAAGGTTGTTGTAAGCTATGAAACCACAGCACTCCACTGAGGGTGACAAAGTTAGACTGTTTCAAGGGAAAAAAAAAAGACCCTCCCCCCCCAAAAAACCCAACCAAATAAACAAACAAACAGACATTGGCTTACCTTCCACTAGCAAACATATCTGGAGTTGAGTTCTTGTGGTAGTCCAGGGGGCATCCTGATTCTTGGGGATTGTCACCCTTTAGCAGCTAGACCCAAGAGGTCAGGAAATTTAGCCAGATCCAAGGAGTGGCTGTGAACCAGATCCTCAGAAGGATCTGGGCAGTCAGACTTCCAGTGAGGACCTCTGCTCGGTCCTCACTCAAAGGCTTGGTGTTGCTTGGGGGGAGGGTTTGGATTTGGGCACTGCTTTGCCCAGTGCCCTGCTTTACTGCATTTAAAACACGGTCCCAGAGGAGTTTTGAGAAGTAGCCAGGTTTTGTCTAATGGCAGAACCCAATAACTGGAGCTCTGAGAGGCGCTGCTGCTAAGAGGCCTCTTTTAAGTTATTAAAGACCTTGAAGGCCGAGTCAATGAGATCTCACTGGGTGAGGGGGGTTAATGGACTTGGGGGATTTTTGGAGATTTTTTTTAATATTGATTGCAGACTGAGAAATGAAATGCATGTCAATAGGATGGAGGTGAGGATAACATGTAAATCATGTCATGTCAGATCATGATTGTGTTAGTTATCTAAATTCTTTAGAGTATTTTATGGGATCTGTAGGAACAAACCTGGTTTCTGACTTATGTGGGACAAGTCTGGGAGAGAAAAGGGGACATGAACCCAGATGATACCTATTGTTCCTGCAAACTCTTGGAGGGAGTAGAGGTTGTGGTGGCCCAGAAGTGGAAGGTCCAAAGGTGTGGCCAGAACTAGTATGAGGTGGAAAAATTGGGTTCACTATGTCTCCCTCCCTGCCTGGATCTGCCATGTTTCCTTCCCTGCCCAGGTCTGTCATCTCTTCTTTCCTGACCTCCAGGGATGCCATCTTTCCTTTTCCATCCCCATGGATGCCATCTCTTTTTCATTCATGTGTTGGAAGGCAGGTGGAAGGTGGTGAAGAGAGGGAGGATGGGGTGGAATTCTGTGGGTAGGGAGGAGGTTGAGAGTGGGAGTTGTGGAAGGGCAGAAGGGGAAGGGTTGTCTACTGGGTTGAAGGAAGACAATGGAGATTAAGGGGGGTTGGGGAGGGCTGGTATGGTCTGTGCAAGGAAAATTTGAGAGTGTTCACAAGACAAACAAAAAGAAGGAATGTTTGGGAGGAGGAGGAAGGCCTAAATGTAGTGGATCTCTGACCATTTTCCCAATCTCCAACAGTAATTGTAGAGGTCAATGATGATTGAAAGATCAAAGGTGCCATTTTCAAGCCTTTGTGAACCATTGTCTAGTTTATATGTAAGCCAAACAGTATTACAGAAAAAGATGAGGTGTTTAGGTTTAGGGTTGAGATAGAGCCAGAGGAGCTAGAGGTAAGTTAAAAGGTTGCTTAAAGGTGAAGAGGGGGAATCCATGACTGAGCAGTCCCCGTATCAGAAACTGGAGGTAGAAAATAAATGAGGTTAAAGAGAAAATGAACAAGGAACTTAGGAGGAGGAGGAAGAGTAAGGAAGTAGCTGAGGCCGATTGCAGGGAGGCTACCAGTCCTTCACATATGACTTTTGACCATCCAGAAGAGTCATCCAGGTCCACTGAAGGGCGTCCTAACACATGAGGCTCTGGATGGATGAGTCTGACTTGCTGGGGTTCGTCTGTGGCTGGCGCCAGATTTAGGAGGCACAGACCACTGGGTTTTTTTCAGCCCAGAGTGGGGAAAGGGAAGAGAACTTAGAAAAGCTCAGATAAGGGCCATATGTGAATGCTAGAGAGGCCCAGAGATGGAGGGAAAGGGAGAGAGAAGTTGGAGCGGGGAAAGGGAAGAGAGGTTAAAAATGTTTGGAAAGTAGTTCTAGATAAATGCTCACCTCACCATAAAATGGATGAATTTTGGGTGAGAGGTGGAGGAATTTCCCACCTCCATTTCCTTTCACCTCATTGGAATAAGAGTCCATCTAGTTGGGTCCACTGGGGTGTATCTCAGCCCCCCAAGGGAGCTTCTCCCCATCCTGGGTTCTTGGCACCAAAATCAGAGGTTAATGATCAAAAGTGAGAAATTATTCTGAGTTGTGAATGAAAGGAAATCAGATTCCAGGTTCTGTGTGGGCAACATGGCCTTTATTCCACTTGGTTGTGAGTGAGTTGAGTTTGAAAAGGAAGTCAGCACGTGGATTAAGGTGAATGGTAACATAAAAGTTTGGAGGGGTAGGGATTGGTGCATTCATTTTTTCCTGGGTGGTAGTTTCTATTTGGAAAGGTCCCTACATTCATCCCTTTCATTACTGTTCCCTTTCCCTCTGGAGAGGCCCTGGCCAGCATCTGTCCCTGGTGAGTCCTGGCTACCTCCCACTCCCCGCTGCCGCTGCCAACACGGAGAGTGACAGGCCTAGCCTCAGGCAACCTGCCATGGGAAGGTCCAGGGTAGGAATGAGTTCCCTTCCCCAGCCATGGGTGATGCCAGCATTGAATGTAGTCTACACCCAGGACACTAGGGAAAAGACTGTGGCTTCTCTGAACTTGTTTGCACAAGGGGTATTTGAGCTATGGAAGCAGGAACACTTGGAACTGTTGGCAGATTCTCCAGCTGCTACTGGCTGGGGCTGGGTAGGTGTAGGTTTACTGCTAATTTTAATTTGTTTAATCAAGGGGGAGTTAAAAGTTGGTCTGTTCTCCCATCCCCCTCCTCCAGTCATCACTGGCTGAGGACCACAGTGGTTTGAATCTTTTGCAGCAGGGACTCCAGCAAATTACCAGAGCTCCTTTAAACTTGGTGAAGGATGGGCTGACACCAGGAAAGAATCAGTTTATGCTATCTGGAAGACTCCCCCAACCTAGGACCCACAACTAGTGGTTCCCTCCCAGAGCTAGCACACTTAACCTGGGGAAACCAAGCCTGACCCTCAGAGACTCTTATGCTATATTTCCAAAAGGAAGCTTTGTGAAGCTGTGGGAGAAAGGCCACAAGCACAAGGTATAGCTCACTTGAGTAGTGAGTGGTGAAGAGGTGTAAAACTCCATTTCCTGGGGCCTCCAGATCTGATTTCACACCACCAGTTTTAGTTGCCAAATAGGTCCCTAGGGTGCTACCTAAGAGTCTCCTATTAGATTATCTCTCAATAAATATTTACAGACAACCTAACATGTCAGCTAAAAAAGTATAATTAAATAAAAAATTAAGGTGAAAATACACATGAGGAGGAACCAGCAGAAGAATCCAGGAAACATGAAAACTCAGAGCAGAGCAACATCCCCAAGAGATTACAGGAAGATATAGCAGAAAATCCCTTCCACAGAGAAATTGTTGAAATGTCAGAATTAGAATTCAGAGTATGGGTGGCAAATAAGATGACTGGATTTGAGAAGATAGAAAATGAAACCCAAAGAGGAGTCCAAAAATTGTGTCAAGAAATTAATGAAATTAAAGACAAACTTACCTAGGATCTGGCAATAATTAGGAAAGATATAGCAGAGCATAGAAATTGAAAGCGTATTGGAGGAGATTCAGAACACAGTAGAGAGTCTCAGCAAGAGTAGAACATGGAGAAGAAAGAATTTCATTAACTGAATATAAGACTTTTTAACTAACATAATCATTCAAAGAGGCAGAAAAAAAGAGAGAACAAAACCATAATATTCCCAGACAGACTTATAAGATTGCTCCAAAAGATAAAACATCCAAATTATATAGGGATTCCTGAAGGTGAAGATGTTGATCCAAAAAACACTAATGGTCTACTTCACAACATCAAGGTGGAGAATTTCCCAAACTTTGAAAGAGACAAATAAATTCAGATAGTTTCAGAACCCAAGTATAATTCAATCCAAATAAAGCATCTCCTAGACAAATTCTAATTAACTTTGCCAAAGTTAAAATGAAAGCAGCCAGGGTAAGAAAAGTATTAAATACAAAGGGAAAAATATCAGTATAACAGGGGACCTGTCACGTGACAATTTTTAAGCCAGAAGAGGGTGATCATCAGACCCTAACCTTCCTGAAAAAAAAAAATAATAATTTTCAGCTCAGGATTCTATACCCTGCTAAATTAAGTTTCATATCTTACAGAGAAATCAAATATTTTACTGACATGCAAACATTGATGAAAATTGCTACAAGACGAGATCTACAGGAAGTACTCAGACCCATTCTTCATACTGACAAGCACAATAGTCCATCACTAAAGTAAACATACCCAGAACTTAAAGAACAAATCTTAGTTTCCAAAAATGGCACAAGGCATAAAATTAAGCAACAGACCTCGTCAAAACAAGATGAGCAAAACTCTAGCATACATATCAGATTCTCTTAATAAATGTAAATAACTTGAATTCCCCAATAAGAGGCACAGGCATAACAAAGCTCAAACCAAGTATCTGCTCTCTCTAAGAAATGCATCCAACCACTAAGAATACAATAAGATTCAGTGAGAAGGGATGGACAATAATATTCCAGGAAAATGGTAATCAAGAAAAAAAAGGTTGCAAATATATTTGCAGATACAATTGGATTTAAACCAACAAAAATAAGGAAAGACAAGGAAGGACACTATATATTGGTCAAGAGAAGCATACAACAGCTACACACCCAACCAAAACACTCCTAGATTATAAAATGAATCCTAAACAATATGAACAATATGATATCCTCTAACTCCATAATAGCTGGAGATTTCAAACCCCCTTTGAAAGAACTGGACAGATCCTCCAAGTAGAAACTAAACAAAGAAGCAATGGACTTAAACACAGCTCTAGAACAATGAACTTAAGAGACACATATATAACATTTTATCCTAATAAAACTGAGTACACACTCTTTTCATCAGCCCATGGATCATCCTCCAAAATTGATACTATCTTAGGGCACAAATGAAACCTCAACAAATTTAAAAGAGAAGAAATGATTCCTTGTATCTTCTTAGACCATCATGGAATAAAAGTTTAACTGAACACTAAAAGAAATCTTCATACCCACATGAAGTCATGGAAACAAAACAAGCTTACACTGAATGACAGCAGGAATTAGAATGAGATTAAGAAGGAAATCATTAGATTTCTTGAATAAAATATTAATAAAGCCACAATCTATCAAAACATATGGCATATTGCAAAGGCTGCTCTAAGAGGGAAATTTATAGCATTAGGTGCTATTAAAAGGAAAGAGAGCAAGTCAACAATCTAATGGAACATCTTAAGCAAATAGAAAAGGAAGAACAATCCAAACCCAAACTTAGTGGCAGAAAATAAATAACCAAAATCAGAGCAGAATTAAATGAAATCAAGAACACAAGAAGCATTCAAAGAAAAGCAAAATAAAAAGATGGTTCTTTGAAAAGATTTATAAAATTGATAAACCCGTGGCCAAACTAACTAGAAACAGAAAAGTAAGATCTCTAATAAACTCAATCAGAAATGAAAAAGGGGAAATAACAACAGACATCACATCCACACAAAAGATCCTCAGCAATTGCTATAAAAAAAAAATATATATATATATATATATACCCAGAAATTTGAAAATGTAGAGGAAATGGACTAATACCTGGAAACATACCACCTCCCTAAACTCAACCAGAAGGAATTAGAAATTTTGAATAGACCTGTATCAAGCACTAACATTGAATCAACAATACAAGATCTTTGAAAAAAGAAAAGCTCTGGATGTGATGGTTCCACACCAGAACTCTACCAAACCTTCAAGGAGGAACAAGTACCTATACTACATAAACTATTCCAAAACATAAAGAAGGAAGGAATCAAAACCAACACGTTCTTTTTTTTTTTTTAATTAAGTTATTTGTACATAGATCATGAATACATTTATGCCATTATGGGACTCAATGTATTGATTATTTGTACAAATTGGAGTGCTTACATCCTAACACCAACACATTCTATGAAGCAAATGTGACCCTGATACCAAAACCAGGAAAAGACCCTAGATACAAAAGAAATACTAGAGATTGATATCATTAATCAATATTATGATGCAAAAATATTCCATAAAATCCTAGCAAATGGAATACAGCTACATTTAAAAAATTATACATCATGACCCAAATGGGTTTTATTCCAAGGATACAACATTTGCTCAACATGTACCAATTCATAAATGTAATTCACCACATAACTAATATCAAAAACAAAGACCATATGATTTTCTAATTAATACAGAAAAGGCATTTGACAAAATAGAGCATCATTTTCTGACAAGAGCACTTAAGAAAATAGGCGTAGGTAGGACATTTCTTAAACTGATATAGGTCATTTACAACAAACTCACAGCCAATATCATATTGAATAGAATAAAAGTAAAAGCATTTCTACTTAGAAATGGACCCAGAAATGGATGCCCACTATTGCCACTGGTATTCAACATAGTGTGGGAAACTAGCCAATGGAATCAGTCAAGAGGAGATCAAGGTTATTCAAATGAGGATAGAGGAGGTCAAACATGCACCCTTTGCAGATGATATGATCTTATACATGATAATCCCCAGGGGCTCATCTACAAATTCCTTAGAAGTGACAAAGAAAGACAGTAACTTCTTAGGATATAAAATCAATGTCCACAAATCAGTATCCTTCATATATGCCAATAATTGTCAAATGAGTATCAAATCAAAGACACAATACCCTTGACAGTATGTCTAAAAAGCAGAAATATCTGAGAATATATCTAACAAAGGACATGAAATATCTTTACAAAGGGAACTATGAAACCCTGAGAAAGGAAATAGCAGAAGATGTTAAGAAATGGAAGAACATACCATGTTCATAGCTGGGAAGAATCAATATTGTTAAAAATGTCCATACTATCCAAACTGATCCAGAGATTTAATGCAATTCCCATTAAAGTGCCAATGTCATACTTTGAAGAACTTTAAAAAATGTACTTCAGCTTGGTGCCTGCAGCACAGCGGTTATGGTGCCAGCCACATACACCTAGGATGGAGGGTTTGATTTCGGCCTGGGGCCAGCTAAACTACAATGACAACTATAACAAAAAAATAGCTGAGTGTTGTGGTGGGCACCTGTAGTCCCAGCTACTTGGGAGGCTGAGACAAGAGAATCACTTAAGCCCAAGAGTTAGAGGTTGCTGTGAGCTGTGAAGCCATCACACTCTACCAAGGGTGACGCAGTGAGACTTGTCTTGAAAAAAAAAAAAAAGTACTTCATTACATATGGCACCAGAAAAAACAACAGACAGACAATGCAATTTTAAGAAATAAAAAGAAATCCGGAGGCATCAGAGAACAGACTTCAGGTTATATATACAAGGCTACAGTGATCAAAACAGCATGGTACTGGCACAAAAAATAGAGATATAGATCGATGGAATAAAATAGAGTACCTAGAGATGAACGCAGTCATGTATTTCCATCCAATCTTTGATAAACAAAAGTAGGCACTGAGGAAAAGAATCCCCGTGTAGTAAATGGTGCTGGGAGAACAACTTAGCCACAGGTAGAGACGGAAATTGGACCCACACCTCTCACCACTGACAAAAATTGACTCTTCCTGGATAATAGATTTAAATTTACATCACAAAACAATAAAAAAATTCTAGAAGAAAGTGTGGGAAAAACATTTGACAAAATTGACCTGGGAAAAGATTTTATGAAGAAGACTCCTTTGGCGATTGCAGCAACACCAAAAATAAATAAATGGGACATTATTAAGCTAAAAAGTTCCTGCACAGCTAAGGGTACCACAACTGAAACAAAAAGACAGCATTCAGAATGGGAGAAGATATTTGCATGCTATAAATTTGACAAAGGGCTGATAACTAGAATCTACAGAGAACTCAAATTAATCAACAAGAAAAGAGCAAACAATCCCATTTCTAACTGGGAAGAGATTTTAATGGAAACTTCTCTGAAGAAGACAGCCAAATGGCTCACAAACACATTTTTTAAAAGTTCATAATCCCTAATCATCAGAGAAATGCAAATTAAAACCACTCTGAGATCCTCTATACCAGGGTTGCAGCATTAGGAAGGTTGAAAACTACTGCTCTATACCAAGTAGTGGATACAGTGTCTGTATGTTGAATGAGTAAAGGATATGCCCAATGTGACAAAAAAAAAAAAAAAAACACTCTTAGATATCACCTTACCCACTGAGATTATCTTATTTCTCAAAATCTCAAATCTGGCATGGATGTAGAGAAGAGGGAACACTTTTGCACTTCTGGTGGAATTGCAAACTAATACATCCTCTTTAGAAAGAAGTATGGAGAATTCTCAAAGAACTAAAAGTTGACCTTCCATTTAATCCAGCAATTCCACTAGTAGCTATTTACCCAGAAGGAAAAAAAACAATTTCACCACCAGGCCATTTGCACTAGGATGTTTATTGCAGCTCAGTTCACAATTGCCAAGATGTAGAATCAACCCAAGTGCCCATCACCCCACAAAAGGATTAATTAAGTGCAGTATATGTATGCCTATACCATGGAGTACTATTTAGCCATAAGGAAAGAAGGAGACGTTACATCTTTTGTGTTTACCTGGATGGTGTTGAAACACATTTTCTTAGTAAAGTATCATAAGAGTGCCAAAACAAGTATCCAATGTAGTCAATACTAACAATTAACCAATATATAGACAACTACATGCCCACAAGAAAGAAAAACACAAGTATATTCTAATAAGGAGGAAGGGAGAGAAGGGAAGGGGGAAAAGAGATAAGGGATATTAAGTGGCTGCTTCTCACCTAATGTGCACAATGTGAGGGGGTTCAGCACGCCTCTTAGGTGAAGGGCTCAACTACAATTTGAACTTTACCTTAGAAGTGAAAACAGTGTAACCTAAGCATTTGTACCCTCATATTAATTTTCAATTAAAAAAGAAAAGATTGGCTCAGCATCAATAGCTCAGTGGTTAGGGCACCAGCCACGTGCACTGGGGCTTCTGGGTTCAAACCCAGCCTAGGCCTCCTAAACAACAATGACAACCAACAACAACAACAAAAATAGCCAGGCATTGTGGCAGGCACCTGTCGTTCCAGCTACTTGGGAGGCTGAGGCAAGAGAATCACTTAAGCCCAAAAGTTTGAGGTTGCTGTGAGCCATGAGGCCATGGAACTGTGACACCATGGCACTCTACCAAGGGTGATATAGTGAGACTCTGTCTCAAAAATAAAATAAAATAAAAATAAAAATAAAAAATAGAATTCTGAAAAGATGACTGACTGGTAGCAACCCTTGGCAGAGGCTCCTGAGCAGAGGAAGAAAAACTGGATGGAATCAGACTCTATGAAGCCAAAGACAGGGAACTGAGCCAAGAAAGATGGGCAGCAAGCTGCAACTCCAAGGAAGAGCATTCAAGAAAACAAATTACAGGTACAAAGCGTATTGACTAGAGAACAGGAGACCACTCCCCCCAAGTGCGAGACCTGCCGCAGGCTATGTATGAATGATCAAGGAACAAAAAACCTCTCATTTTACCTCGCTGGAGAGAGCTTCTAAACTCCAGGTCTCTTTCTTCAGGGAGGTCCCATTTATGAACCTAGTACCACCCTGCCAGGCATAATATTGAACAGATATTTCCCCCCACAAGTCCAAACTCCCAGTCCCCACTTTCCCCCTTGCATGGAGCCCTGAAGTTCTGCCTCCTGCAGAGCACAGAGTGTTTGGTGTTGTCCTGAAAGAACTGGGCATAGTGTGGACCTCCAACCATCAAGACAGAATATGTGACTAACAGGGAAGAAAAAGGGACACTCAGTGGAAGGAGGGGCAATCCCCTGGAGCAGTACACTATCTGCAGCAGGGCTGGTGAACAGAGGCTTGCCAGGCATTGGAATGAGACTGGCAGGTGGGGGCATAGTCTCCTGACTCCAACTGGTCTGGTAAGCAGAAGCTAGCTGTGTGTGGACTGAGACCAGAGGGCAGGGCACATGACTCCAACAATGCCTGTGAACAGAGGCTTATCAGGCAGTGGAATGAGACTGGCAGGCAGGGACTGGAGTGGTCCCTGACTCCAACTGGTCTGGCAAGTAGAGGCTAGCTGAGTGTGGACTGAGAATGGTGGGCGGGCGTGTGGCCCATGGTTCCAACTGGGCCTGTGAGCAGAGAAGCAGACAACAGTGTGGACTGAGCCTGGTGGGCAGGAGTGTGGATCCCTGTGCTGTTCAGACCCTTGAATACCTCTCTGTTGGGCACGGTTTGCACTGCCTGAGACAATTTGGTTGGAATCCATGTCTGGGGCTGTCCCCTTGGGGACATTCTGAGGTTGACCATCAAAGTTCTGTAGTGGAAAAGAACTACCTTGCACTATCTCACAAGTAGGTCCTCAAAGTCTCCAGCTAAAACTCTGAAAGGGGCCTTTGTAAGGTTGTAGGAGATAAGCCATAGTTACAAAGCTTAGTGCTTTGGTAAGGGGCTATCTCTACTACCTGGGAATGCTAATTCAATCTCACCCTACCAGTTCTAATAACCAAATGGTGGAAAATAAACATGGTACAGACCCAACAGAAGAACTCTGGCAACATGAATAACCAGAGTAGATCAACCCCCCACCCCCAAGAAATGACAAAGGAGATACAACTGAAGATGCCATGCATAGACAAATGGCGGCAATGTCAGAAATTGAATTCAGAATATGGATGGCAAATAAGATAAATAGAATGGAAGAAAAGATAGAAATTGAATTCCAAAGAGTAGTTCTATAGTTGTCTCAAGAAATTAATGATTTCAAACACAAAGTCACCAAAGATATGAACATAATGAGAGAAGAGATAGCAGAGCTCAAGGAAATGAAAAAGTTAGTTGAGGAGCTCCAAAATACAGTAAAATCCCTCAGTAATAGAGTTGACCAGGGAGAAGAAAGGATCTCCAAAACTAAAGAAAAAGCTATTGAATGTTTCTAAACACTCAAAGAAGCAGACAGATGCAGAGCAAAAACTGATCATTCCCTGAGAGAGTCATGGGATCACTCCAAAAGATCAAACATTCATCTTATAGAAATTCCCAAAGGAGAAGAGCATGGTCCTAAAGGTTCAGATGCTCTACTCCAAGAGATTTTGGAGGAGAATTTCCCAAGCATTGCAAGAGATACAGAACTTCAGATATCAAACAGTTTCAGAACCCCGGGAAGACTTGATTCAAATAAAGCATATCCTAGACATATTGTGATTAACTTTGGCAATGTTAAGATGAAGGAGAAAATTCTGCAAGCAGCCAGACATTAGAAAAGCATCATCCTCAAAGGGAGAAATATCAGAATGACTGCAGATCTCTCAGCCGAAATGTTTCAAGCCAGAAGAGGTTGATCATCAACCTTCATTCTCCTAAAACAAAACAACTTCCAGACCAGCATCCTGTATCCAGCTAACCTGAGTTTCATTTGTGATGGAGAAATCAAATACTTTAATGACATAGACATGTTGAAGAAATTTGCCATAACTAAACCAGCTCTCTAGGATATTCTCAGACCCATCCTCCACAATGACCAGCAC
>CAUYON010058297.1:0-12908 GCA_963573935.1 Arctocebus calabarensis
TATCACTGATGTTTACTTTATAGTACGATAATGCCCTGTCTTCCTGGTGTGGTGATCTGCATTATTCTTACTTTAAGCTCTACCCTCCCTAACTGAGCATTTCATAACCACACCAAAACTAATGTCCATATTATCCTAAAGCAGAGATACCACAGGACTCCATGATTTTCCCCTGAGGCCCAGGAAATTCCTATTCAGCAAAATTTAATGAGAACCTACTATTTGTGGTAGTGATGAGTGAATATAATAATAATAAAAGAGATCGATTT
Organism: Arctocebus calabarensis; assembly: GCA_963573935.1. Lineage (NCBI taxonomy): Eukaryota > Metazoa > Chordata > Mammalia > Primates > Lorisidae > Arctocebus > Arctocebus calabarensis. The sequence goes on from CAUYON010058297.1 coordinate 270, forward strand.
TAACCACAGAGTGGTTAAAAGAGTGCATAAGCTCACCAAATGAAAGAAAATTACCTCCAGACTAATATGGTAAGTGCCTCTGACTTTCTCCTATCTTGATATGTTTTCAGTTCATATGTGAGTTTTCTTTTCTGGTCCTCACTCACTCTGCTGGGTGAACTGTGCAATTCTAGTGCCTTCTACTCTCATCTATCAAATATGAGGTTGAATGCTACAGAAATAGATGTGTGGTAGTTTTTACATGCCATGAATAAAAAAGAAACACATTAATTTACTTATATAGCCTACATTATATTTCTGTTTTATATATTCACCAAGTAGTTTCTTTTACCCTTATTTAGGCAATAGATTTGTTAAAAATAAATCATTCATCATTCATTTGTCAGAGTTACAAATGACTCTTCTCCAGTCTTCCAAAGGAAAATGAATATCTCAAAAATCAAAGGTAAGAGACACAGTCCATACTATAGTGATTTAATATTCAAAAATAAAAATAATAATTGTATTATGTTTAATATAGTTATTGAGGAACAACAAGTACCATTTGCATTTAGAGATATGCTGCTTAGAACTTCTTTTTTATTGTTATCAAAGAAACTGGTCAATGCTTTATAGCTTTCCTGAGTTTTTGCATTCTGATCAAACTTTGGAATATAAAAGATTTAACTTCTCAGCTAATTACATGCCTGGAGGCACATTAACAATGCAAGTGTCAATGCTCTGTTAAAAATTCATTTTGCATTTTTAACAAAACTTTGAAGGCAACATAGTGGAAAGAACTATATTCTTATTTCAAAAGATAGCCTAGGAACCTTGAGAAACTGGAACTTCATTATTTTATATTATGAAAAATATCAGAGATAGTATGCAATCGACGTGAATTTTTCATACTTAAAATTTTTATGGGTCATTGAATTTTAGTGAGAAGAGACTTCAAGTTTTTTGCCCCCACTTTTTCATTTCACAATTGAGATTACTAAAGCATAGAAAGATTTTGAATCTTGTACAAGGATAGACAATTTGAGAGAGAGAGAGAGGTCTGGTACTCAGAACTGTTAACTTTGACACCAGACAGCTTCCTGTGCCTCAGAATACGTAAGAGATCTGCATTTTAATATTTTTGAGTATAATCTGACCAAGTCTCTCTCAAAATGTGCTATTGAAGTCCCTAACACCAAGTACCTCAGGAGGTGACTCTATTTGGAGATGGGAAGTTTACAGAGGTCATGAATTGAAATTGAGGCCATTGGGGGTGGGCTCTGTTCCAATATCACTAGTGATCTTATAGGTAAAAGAAATTTGAACACAAAAAGAGGCAGAAGGGATGCCTGTGTCCACAGAAAAGACTAGGGGAGGACACACCGAGAAGGTGATCATGTGCCATCTAAGGAACACGTCCTCAAAGCAGTTAAACCTCCCACCAGCTTGGGGCACCTGCAGCTCAGTGAGTAGGGTGCCTGCCTCATATACCGAGGGTGGTGAGTTCAAACCAGGCCCTGGCCAAACTGCCACAACAAAAAAAATAGCCAGGTATTGTGGTGTGTGCCTGTAGTCCCAGCTCTTCAAGAGGCTGAGGCAAGAGAATCGCCTAAGCCCAGGAGTTGGAGGTTGCTGTGAGCTGTGACACTAAGGCAATCTACCAAGGGTGATAAAGTGAAACTGTTTCTAAAAAAAAAAAACTCTCTCCGCCTCAAATTTGACTTTCAGTTTCTAATACATGAGAGGATAATATCTGTTTTATAAGCCACTAAGTCTGTGATACTTTGTTATATCAATTCTAGAAAAGTAATACACTGCCTAAATAGTGCAAAATACAATATTTTTATGATCAAATTCTGAACAATTTTTTGAAGTTTAACCTCTCCATAAAACACTGAATTTGCATCAGAACATTTAAATTAATGTAAAAAGAATTTATGTTTTAGAGAAGGGATAGTAATCTTCAGTTTCCTTGAGAGAGTGCTTTATTGGAAACAACTAACAAAATAAAATTTAATTTAGTGCAGGGAAAAATCAGATAAAATTTTTTTTTTTTCCTTGCAGTTTTGGCTGGGGCCGGGCTCAAACTCGCCATACTTGGTATATGGGGACCGCTTCCTACTCCTTGAGCCACAGGCTCAACCCGAGATAAAATTTGAAAATTATAAATACAGTTGCATATGCACCATAATGGACTACTGGACAAAAGTTGAAATTCTCATGGAAATAAAAACAATATGATAAATTCTACCTGTTTCATTTTTATGTTTAGAATTTATATTAAAAATGAACTGCTTAGCCACCTTTAATTTAGAAGTAGTAATGCATAGTTTTAATTTTTTTTTCTTTTTTTAATTAAATCATAGCTATGTACCTTAATGCAATCATGGGGTACAATATGCTGGTTTTATATATAATTTGAAATATTTTCATCAAACTGGTTAACATAGCCTTCATGACATTTTCTTAGTTACTGTGTTCAGACATTTATATTCCGCACAGTAAGTTTCACCTGTACCCTTCTAAGATGCACCGTAGGTGTGGTCCCACCAATATTGTTCTCATACTAACATAGAATAAACACAAAATTAAGTTCCAGATTTTGTCTGAAAATACGGTTTTTAAATGTATGACGATGATTTTTTTTTTAGAAAATGATGAAGGAAGTAAATAAGGTAAAAGTAATTTATGCTTAAAGGGAGGAACCTGGAACTATATTAGCCCTTAATTAGCAATATGATCTTGAGCACATGGCTTACTTTCCCTCAATTGCTGTGTATTTAAAAGAAAGGATTATTTCAAATAATCTTAATTTTTTTAAAAGTAAATTTTTTCTACATTGAAAATAACTTCTATTTGAAAAGTTGATATTTTCAGCAGGTTAAATATAAAACTACCTATTAGTCCATCTTGGGAAAGAGACAAGTCTTAGGATAAAAAAGCAAAGCTTGTGATGTTTTATAGTGTATAATTGTCTAATGAATCAGAGGAAGAAAGAGTGAGAAATTGGCATATGTTTAATTCTTTGAGACCTTGTCACCAATAATTCTCTCAAAGCTTTTCACAGGCTTCCCTGGCTTTTCCCAGCACTCGGGCTAAGCTAAAGTACATCTCAACACTGTCTAATAAGACTGCTTTTCAACAAACTGCGAAATGATTTTGCAGCTTTTTTTTTCCTTACAGATTGCTACAGAAGTGTCAGAGCAAGTGAGGGCAGATTTGCAAACAGCTGATGTAGAAAATCAGGAAGAGACAAAACAAAGGTAAATGTTTTTTATGCAGTTGCTTTTTATGCACTTAATCTCCCTAGCTAAAATTTTATTTGGTCAACATACTCAGAGTTACAAATGTATGTTGACATAGCACTAAGAAGATGGAAAGAGAAAATAACTACTTGTGAGTACACAGAATTTGACATGACAAGACCTTTGGCCTAAGAGGTGGGTGCAACATCTTGACTTTGCAAGTAATTTAATAACCATGAGCCCCGTAATCAATAGGAGCCACAATTTAATACGTGTAAAGTAAGTACTTCATTAAATTATTCAATAAACACTTGTTGAGGACGCAGAGGTGCCAAACGCTTGTGCTAGATTCCTGAGATGGGAAAAATGAAAGTGAGTTGCAATTCAATACAAAAGAGTTAGAAGTAAAACGACAATTACAGCCTTTGGTGAGGAGCCTTGTGACAGAGGAGTGCCTGACAGGCGTGAAAGGGAGTGAAGCGGTGTCTAATCCAGCTTGGGAGGGGCAGGATCGGCAAGTTCCCCATGTCATTAGCTTTTGTTCTGAGTCTAGAAGCATATGCTCAGCATATCCGAAAGAAGCAGGGCACAGAAGAACAAGTACCAGGAAAGGTGGAGCTTGATGCGAGCGTTAGTAAGTGTGTTCACGCATGTCCCCTCCAGATCTGCACGCTGCTCAGAGTACTCACAAACGACAACAACAACAAAATCCAGAAGTATTTAGTCCAACTAATTATTGGGATAAAAGAAGAGCGGAGGTATGAGTAAAAGATCCATTTTCCAGCCTGGGGATCGTCCCTGGAGGAGTACTTGGAATGTGCCAAATCTTACCGTGTGTTCTGCATTTACCTCCAACTACAATACAATTTGCTGAAAGATTCTTTTCAGGTAAATTTCTGAAAACAGAAAAAACAGGTAAAATTCTGTTCAGGTAAAGACAGTGTAGAAATGACTGGATTTTCTCTTTTGGTCTTACCAAGTCTCTAACTGTCCACACTGCAGAGGGGCTTCAATTTCCTCCGCTTTCATAACAAATATGACGTGTTCAAACCCTGGATAAGTGTACCAGGAATTCTCTAGCGCTGTGCTGTGTACTATTTTGGTGGTGAAGTGAGGGAAGAATCCAATTTAAGGTCACCACCATTCACATTATAAGGGATCAAGGAGTGATGCACAAGGAAACAGGCATCTGCAAACAAAACGGAAATTTCATCAGAGTGCTTATTGCAAATCAAATAATGTTGTTGCGGCCCTATTTATTAGCTTTTGCCATCAATGGGCAAACATTCCAGAAAAGACTTTAAGCTTGGAGAATACATCTAATACACCTTTACTAGTATATTTATCGCTTGTTTAAAAAAAAACAAAACATGATGTGTAGTGTTCCAAGCTGAGGAGACCCATATTTTAACAAGGCTTCTCTTTGGGGCAGCTTGCAAGGAAGCTATCCTATTTGGATTCTCAGCAGGATAACTTGCTGGTAATTTTCTTGCCTCTGTTTGTTCATAAGGTTAGTTAAATATTTATTCCAAATGAAAAAAAATTACCAGTGAAAACACACTGGATATGAAAAGAGAATGCTCTTCATAGATACGTAAGATTCTTTCTCTGGTGGGTGTGTGTGTGTATGTTTGGGGGGAAAGGAGAGAGAGTTGGGCAGAATGACTGAGTATTAAATTATACCTAATCATCATCTTCTCCAATTTGTGTGTCCAGGCCACTTTGTAAAGTTTTCTCTGTAATTTAAGCTCTAAGATCTACGTTCAATTAAAGTTAATTCTAACATGGCTTGGCACCTGTAGCTCAGCGGCTAAGGTGCCAACTACATACACCGGAGCTGATGGATTCAAATCCAGCCTGGACCTGCCAAAAAACAATGACAACTACAACCAAAAAATAGCTGGGTGTTGTGGCGAGTGCCTGTAACACCAACTACGGAGGAGGCTGAGGCAAGAGAATTGCGTAAGCCCAAGAGTTTGAGGTTGCTGTGAGCTGTGATGCCATGACACTTTACCAATGGTGACATAGTAAGACTATGTCTCAAAAAAAAAAGAAGTAAAAAGTTATACTAACGATACTCATGCTTGGTTATGATACAATCATTTTAAACAATTCCTATGCAGAGCTATTATTTTTCTTTTATATAATGTAAAACATTAAAACTGTTTTTCATTCTTACTTTAAATCACATTTGAGAACAAACTGATTTAGACACATATTTATCATCTAGTAAATTTTTAATTTTGACATAGAAAATATTAAATTAAATATTAAAATTCAGAGTGTTGGGCAGCACCTGTGGATCAGTGAGTAGGCGCCTTTCCCATATACCGAGGGTGGCAGGTTCAAACTTGGCCCCAGCCAAACTGCAACAGAAAAATAGCCAGGCGTTGTGGCAGTTGTCTATAGTCTCAGCTCCTCGGGAGGCTGAGGCAAGAGAATCACCTAAGCCCAAAAGCTGGAGATTGCTCTGAGCTGTGACACCACAGCACTCTACCAAGAGTGACAAAATGAGACTCTGTCTCTAAAATAAAAATTAAACACAATAAAATTCAGAGTGTTACTGACTCAGTATTGATATTTATACATACAATAATTATTTTAAGCATGGACAAATATCTTTGATGTATTTAATATGATAAGCATGAAACAGATCCTCTGTGAATGTAGTAAATATTTCTTCTTAAGCCCGAAATCATTTTCCTATTCTGAGATTTATTTTGATTGCTTCTGTTTCTTTAACAGAACAAGAATGCATCAGAGTGTGCTTGAGGTGTCCTTGGAACAAGGTTGTTTCTTCAGATATTAACTCCCCTGCTTTACAAGAAGATACTCTGTACATGCACTTGAGAATAACATTGACCTTTTCAACAGTGGCACTATACCATCACCTCCTATTTAATTCATTACCACCCCTTGTCTTTCTTTGATTCCTGTTTTCTAAAGCTTTCCAATCTCTAATTTTAAACCATGTCTTTTTATTTAAGAAATTGTCCAAAGCAGTGATCCACATTAACATTTAAGCAGGTTTTTGACTTCCAGCCTTTAGATTCTTTGCTTCCACTGCTTAAAAAAGCTCAGTGATAAATTAGGCTAGAAATAATTTACAATGTTAGCATAAACATCTTAATTTTTAAGAGAACAGAATCATTTTTTTCACATAGCTTCGAAGCATACAATTTAACTGTAGATCACATAGCTCATTATTTGGTGAGCTATTTTTAAATTGTAATAACAATACACAAAAATATACAAGGAAGTGGTACAAATAGTAGTACAGCAGAATTGTGTCAGTCTTATATGGCGCCCTATGGTGGCAGCTGGTCAAGGCAAATGGTTCTTCTATATCACTCGTCACACAGAGACTCTGATTATTTTCATCTCTTTTACCTTCCATCTTTGAAGGTATGTTCTCTGGGTGCACACATGAATCTGTTCTAATCACTTTTTATGGTGAGATATTTAAAATTTACTCTCTTACTTGTTAGTTATTTTAAAATCTATGAACCACTGTTAATGACATAGTCACTTTGTGATGCAATGGATCTTCGAACCTGTTCCTCCTGTCTGATACTTTGTACTTTTGATCAATATCTCCCCATTCCTTCCCTTCCCAACCTCTCCTATCCTAGCCTCTGGAAACCATCTTTCCATGCTTTGCTTTTTGGAGTCCAGATTTATTAGCTTTCATATATAAATTATATCGTGTGGTATTTTTCTTTCTGTTTATGGCTTATTTCACTTAGCATGACATGCTCCAGCTTCATCCATGTTGTTACAAGTGGACAAATTGTTTTTGTAAGGCTTAACAGTACTCAACAGTATGTCTAGTCCACTTTTTTAAAACCGATGGACTTGTTGATAGAAACATATATTCTTTCCATATCTCGGCTGTTGTGCATAACGCTGCAATGAACATGAGAGCACAGACATCACTTAGAGATAATAATTTCATTTCCTTTGAACATACAACCAGAAGTGAGATGTCTGCATCATCTGGCAGTTTTATTTTTAATTTTCTGAGAAACCTCCATATCATTTCCCATAAGGGCTGTACTAATTTGCATTGCCACCAACGTTAAAGAGTTCCCATTTCTCTGCATGTTCCCTAACACTGGTTATTTTTCAACTTTTCTGTGAATATCACAGAATGGTTGTGCGATGGTATTTCATTGTGGTTTAAATGTTCATTGTCTTAATATCAATGATGCTGAAAATTGTTTCTGAACCTGGTAGGCATTGTATGTCTTCTTATGAGAAATATCTGTACAGGTCCTGTTCTCATTTTTAATTATGTTAGTTGTTTCCTTGGCATTGCCTTATTTCTATTCCTTATATATTTTGATTATTAACCCCATGTTAAATATGTCTTTTCAAGTTGATGGGTAAATGGGGTGATTATTACACACATAACAAAACACTTGGTTTGTCAAGCAAATGAGGTAAGTAATACATTTTTTAAAGTCTCTTAAAGCTAACCCTTTGTTTGTAAATTAACAAAAAATTTGATCTTCATCTTGAGCATGAATGTAGTCACATTACTTATAAGTTCTACATTGTTGACAATTTAAAGGTAAGTACTGCAAGATTGTTTGGAAGATACTTTTGAGTTTCTTGAAAATGCTTACTGACTGTAAAGTGCTTAGCCTCAGTAAGATCAAGAGGAATATCATGCTATCTGGGAGAGAAGACAGTTTGGAAGAGAACAGAATTACACGTGTGGGTCCGTGTTCCATCCAGGCTCCATATCTAAGAAGTGATAGTTTGTTCTATTATAATTTGACTATTTTACAATCCTTGTTAATGTTTCTTTGTTGAGTTTTCAAATATATATGTGTGTGTGTGTGTGTGTGTGTATACATATGATATAAAATGATTTGAATTTGGAAGAGAAATAAATTTTCCATATATATATATATATATATATATATATGTTATATATATATGTTTTATATATATAATTGAATCATTATGGCCAGGGGATCATGTCCTTTATTTTGACAACTACAATTCATACTCAAAATACTGGAAAAAAAGATAGGTAGCTACTGCAGGGGATAGTTTACTACTCCTTAACTTCGTAGCATCTATGGCTTTATGTAGTTCCTCCCACAAAGAATCTGACCTTGACTATGTGACTTTTGCCAATGGAATGTCAGGAAGCGTGACATAAACAGAGACTTTTAAAATGCTTACCTATTAATGGTGAAAGGTGAGGGTCCAGTTTTAGATTTCTACAAGTTGTCAGCCAATTCACCCAGCACTGTTTATTAAATAGGTAATCTTTCCCCAAATTAATGCTTTTGAAGATCAAATGACGGTGAGTGGCTGTGTTCATCTCTCAGTTTTCTGTGTTGTTCCATATATCTACCTGTCTATTTTTGTGCCAATACTATACTGTTTGAACACTGTAGATTCATAGTGTAGCCTGAAGTCTGGTAACATGGTACCTCTTGGTCTGTTTTTATTTCTGAGTAATGTCTTGACTATTCCAGGTTTTGTCTAATTCCACATAAAACGAAGTACTATTTTTTCAAGAGCTTGAAAGTACCACAGTATCCAATGTACTCAATACTATTATGAAACTAATATATAATCACCTACACTTTCATAGGAAGGATAAAACACAACTATAGTCCAGAAAGAAGGAGGCAAGAGGAGGGAGAAGTGAGGGAAGGGGGAAGGCTGAGAGGAGGGTGGGTAGTTGGTGGGACTTCACCTAATGTGCACAAGGCAAGGAAGGGTACTTGTCAAAACTATTAAAAGTAGAGTATAAATGTCTTAACACAATAAAGAAGTAAGTGAAGTGAAGGTTATGTTAACCGGTTTGATAATATAAACTGATATAAAATAAGTTTTATCAGATATAAAATAAGCCCATTGTACCCATAAATGCACTAATGTACACAGTTATGATTCAATTAAGAAAAATAAATGCTTACCTTGAAGTTTATCCTCTTGGAACTCAGCTGGAATGTAAGGAAGCCCAAGCTAGCCAATAGGGTCAACCTTATGAACTTTTTAAAGAATTAGTATCTTCCTATGTCCACATTCACATAGCCTGTGGTCAACATGGCAAAAGCTTAGAATTCAAATACAAGCAAAATTAATACAATGGAGGTTATGACACCCCAACTAAGGGACAATGATCAAATTACAGATAAGCTGGATTTTGTCAACATTTTGAATATTAAATTGGCAGAGGGAACTTACTATTTTCATTTTTCACATTCTCATGATTTAACCTCTTTATGTGAAATATACTACTATGTCTACTTATATTTCAATTAAAAATCCCCTTTTATGATCACATCACTAGTATTAATGTGTGAAGTGATAATGTACATAAGTGACTTTTATAAAGAATAAAGTCTCTACAGTTCAGGAAATACAAGTTTAATCACAACCTTACTTATTTTGAAGTTAGGAAAACATTTTAATTTAAAATAAAGATATTCCATTGAATGTCAAATGATTGACATTATGCAAATTGGATATAGACTATTAGAATAATGATTCACACAGGTGTACTATATTTCAAAACTACCATCATAATAATCTACTCAATTCATATTTGATGAGCATAGAAAACTGTATTGTAAACTTGCCATGTTTCAAGTTTTATCACTAAAAAGCTGCCTTTAATGCATTCGTGAGTGGAAAACTCTTCAAAATGAAAGTGCTGTTACGAAGCTATTATTGTCAATGCTGTTATATATTTTGCAGAGTGGTTTTACAAAAATAGTCACATTTTTTAAAATTTTCATCAGAAACATATTCTGATTGCTAAAGAATAAGTAAAACAAATAGAGGGGTCATATTTGTTTAGAATGGAATTGGAATTAGCTACAGATGAAATTAACTTAAATATTAATTGTTTATAGTATATAGAGAGATTTTTCCTAGTTGAATAACATTCTTGATAAAAAAAGATAACTAATAGCTATTAAAAGCTTACTGCATATATAGGCATCATGAGAAGGCAAAGTGAATTTGAATTTTCTTCATGTGGTTCAAGTGTTTCTTCCATTAATAATGCATATCAATGCTGACCATTTACCAATATTGATAATTGATAATGACTGATTGATAAGATGAACAGATAGATCCTCTTGTTTGACTTTGTGAAAATATTTTAAATTTCTTACAGAGAGAAATATATATACCTTATGTTTTTCTAATTTTTTGACTATGAGTATACACCAATATACTAGATGTGCCTTATAAAAAAGAATTGTTGTCTGTTAATTCATTTTCTATTTTCTTTCTAACCATCTGAATTTAAAATAAAAACTAGTTTTGAGGCAAAGCAAAACAAAAATAAATAAACTGGAAAAAAGCATACTTTTCAAAGTTATTTTGTGGTTAGTATCTTCTCTTTAATCTGGTAGCAATTTATAAACATTTTGGAAATTAAATATTACTTTCCCACTAGCATATCCCAAATAGAGAATTCTCAAAGAGACATTAATTCCCAAACTTTGTCATTTAAAATACAATGGTATTTACATGTTCAATAAAAATATACAGTAAGTTTCACCCTTTGCCTGAGAGGTGAGGATGTCATTGTAAAGAGGGTGGGCCTGTGCCTGTATTCACTTTTTAATTGTGTAAGCCTTTGTTATAAGTGCCCACAATGAAAAGCACCCTTGACTCCTGCTAACTTCCCTTCCGCCATGGTTGGCTCATTATATTGCTTTCATGCATGGCTGTTGGCAGAAGTAGACATAACATTTTAACATGCATTGAGCCTGCTTCAAGCATTTTAATTGGTTTAAAACTGTTGGTAGCATCTTTTACTGTATTAATTTATTGCTTCAGCTTCAGTCAACTGAAACCTTTGCCAGATGGTAATGCAGCCACTGCATACAGAACAGAAGATCGGAGGTATTTATAAGATGCAAATGCCTCTTTTTCATTAAGCATTCATGAAGTTTCTCTTAATGATTATATTGAAAAAGTACCACGAAGGTTGAGATTCATGCCTCGTGGAAATTAATAATCTAATTTTGCAAAGTGACAGTTTTGTTTAAAGTGATGAAAGGCGTAGCTTTTGGCAGATACTAGTAATCATGCAGAAAAAGTACCCCTTCTCTAGTTTTGTTTTGTTTGGATTCAATAGAATTCTAAAGTGGAAGCCTTAAAAATAAACTCTCCTCATAGCATGGAATAAGAGCATGGTGTTTGTTTATACCATAACTTTAAAATATTGCATAATGTTTATTCATTTAGTTACAGAAAATGCACTATACAGTGGTTATATAATCATCAGTGTGTTTTGCAATAGCATTAGTCTCAAATTGCCCATAAAAAATAATAAAATAAAATCGTTACTCTAAGGAGGACTCTGACAGTTTAAAATCACACACACACACACACACACACAGAGCACCAAAATAAAAAAGCTATTTTCAACTTCAAACTATCAAACTTTTGTAAGTTTTATAATCTCTTGCACATTTGCAACTTAAAAGAAAATTATACTGGTAGTTCTTAAGGGAAGCAAACTATGTAATTTTGAATATCTTTCCTGCTAGAAACATATCTACCTATTGTCACAAAGGCAAAATAAGTGTCAGAATATCTCTATAAATATTTATAGGTTGTACCTAGATTGCTAGGGTCAAAACACTCCTGACCTAAATTCTACCTAAATACTGTAAGCATTTGTATATCCATAAGTTTTCATTGTTTAGCGATATGTGTCTTTATGACATGGTCCATTAACTATACATAGGGCATTGCTGCCTGAATCTCTGCCTAGAGGCAGGAAATTATCTCAAGATATTTACTTATACTATTTGCTTCTACAAGCCTGCATTGTCAGAGGGGGAAATAGGGCAATATCTTCAGTTTCCAGGGACCCCCAAATAAGAAATGTTATAATTTATTATAACAATGGATTAGCATGTTGTTATATAAAAATCATATTTAAAATAAGGATATTGACTTTTTGATGTGTCAATATGAGAGTACATACAATTAGGTTACATTATTTGTGTTTGTAAGGTAAAGTCCAAAGTACAAATTACTCAGATTAATACTGAGTACATGAAATGCTTGCTTTTCCATTCTTTTTTTTAAATAATTTTATTAAATCATAATTGTGTACATCGGTGCAATCATAGGGCAGAATGTGCTTCATATACAATCAGAAATATTCTGATCATACTGTTACAGATAGCCTTCATGGCATTTTCTTGATCACTATATAAAGACATTGCACCACTGTACACAATTATGATTCAGTAAAATTATTTAAAAAAAAATACACAAAAGTAATATAATTTTGGATTTTAATTTATTTGTGATTTTACTTGTATAATTGAAAAGTTTTCCAACAGTCAAACCATAACTTCTAGAGTGTTTATCTCATATCATAAAATTATTCAGGAATAATTAATCCATAAGTGAG
>CAUYON010058298.1:0-18614 GCA_963573935.1 Arctocebus calabarensis
AGGGAGGGTGGTGGGCCTGGGGCATGAATGGGAGCCAGGCGGGGTCCTGGGGGATAGCAGACTGAGGGGCACAGATCAGCACTCGGCCAGAGTCTTGCGGACTTCCTGGCAGTTGCTGGCGGCGGGCCAAGGCCCAGAAGAGTGCCAATCAGGTGGCAAGAGTCCCGGTGGAGCTCTTGGCCACTGCTGGTGGCAATCCAAGGCCCAGCTGGGTGCCAATAGGGGCCACTCAGGATTCCTGGTGGAGTGGAGTTCCTGGCCACTGTGATGGGCCTGGGGCATGGATTGGAGTTGGGTGGGCCGAGGCCGGGCGGGACACAGATTGGTGCCAGGAGGGAGTCCTGGCAGACTTTCTGGCCACTGCTGGTGGCAGCCTGCCAATTGGGGCTGGGTAGGAGAAACAGTGGAGTTCCTGCCACTACTGGCTGCAAGCCAAGGCCCAGCGGGGTACCAGTAGAGTGGAGTTCCTGGCCATTGTGGGCTACGGGGCCTGGGGCATGGATTGCAACCGGCTGGGGGTCCCAGCAGACTTCCTGGCTGCTGCTCGCAATGGGGTGCCAATCAGGCCACGAGGAGTTCCTGGACGCTGCTGGTGGTGGGCCAAGGCCCAGCAGGGTGCCAATAGGGGCTGCACCTGGTCCGGTGGAGTGGAGTTCCTGGCTGCTGTGGGCAGCAGGCCTGGGGCACGGTTCAGAGTCAGCCGGTGTCCCGGTGGGTGGCAGGCCAAGTCAGGGCAGGGCACAGATCAGCACTGGGAGGGAGTCCCAGTGGACTTCCTGGCCGCTGCTGGTGGCGGGTCAAGCCCCGGTAGGGTGTCAATTGGGGCCATGTAGAGGTCCTTGCAGGCAGCAGGCTGAGGCCATGTGGGGCACAGATTGGCACCATGTGGGAGTCCCTGTGGACTTCCTGGTCACTGGGGGGCTAAGGCCCAGCAGGGTGCAAATTGGGGCCTGCAGGAGTCCCAGCGGAGTTCCTGGCCACTGCCAGCACTGGCCAATGTTCGATGGGGGTTCTGGTGGAGTTCCTGGCCACTGTAGGCAGTGGGCTGAGGCCCAGTGGAGCATCACAGGGGTCCCGGCAGCATCCCTGGCCTGGGGGTTAACAGAGGCTCACTGGGGCCCCAGAGTCTCTTACCTGGCGGTCTGACAGATAGGGAGGGTGCGCATTGCTCAAATCCTCCTCCTTCAGTTTCAGCAGAGGTCAGGCTTCTGGTGTGTCAGGTAAGGGGGGAAGGGAGTCCTGAAAGTTCAGAATAGTAGAAAACTTTAGTTCAGTTTTTCTGCCTGAAGCTTGGTTTCTGGAAGTCGCAGCTTGCCTCACCGCTTACCACTGCAGGGGTGACCTGCAGTTATCAATTCTCTCTCTCTCTCTCTCTCTCTCTACTGTCAGCTGGGCTCCCAGTCTTTAGCCCAATTGGGTAGTTTCTGGAGGTTATCTTTCCCTTTGGACAGGAGCCTCTGTCAGAAGTTGCTTCCTGTCAGCCATCTTGCCCCGCCCCCTTCAGCACCATTCACAAAAAAATCTTAACTGAAATAATAACAACAATAGTGACATTTGTAGAAGCTTTCTTTTTATCAGCATTGAGACTAATAGCTGTAATGAATTAAAATAATGGACCCAAGCCTTTTTGGCACCAGGGACAAGATTCATGGAAGACAACTTTTCCATAGATAGGGAAGGAGGGGATGGTTTGGGGATAATTCAAGCTCATTACAATTATTGCTTACTTTATTTCTATAATTATTACACTGTTATGTTACATTACATTATTATATTATCTACATTATTATTACATTCTCATAAGGAGCATGCAACCTACAATCCTCACATGTGTGGTTTATAGTAGGGTTTGCACTCAATTATGAGAATCTAATGCTGCTGACCTGACAGGAGGCAGAACTCAGGTGGTGATGCAACAATGGTAGCAGCTGTAAATACAGATGAAGCTTTGCTCATGCACCTGCTACTCACCTCCTGCTGTTCAGCCCAGTACCTAACAGGCCATGGACCAGTACTGTGGCCTAACACACTGCGTAATACACCAACATAACATGTAAACAAAATGTAAAAATTACTGTAATGTGCCCCAGGGGTTGGAGCTGCAGGATTAAACCCATTTCAGTCTCTTAAGTCTGTGACATGAGTATTTTGTAATCTTCATTTCACAGCTTCAAGACAAAAATAAAAGCAAACATTTTTCAAAAGCTTAGATTAAATAACTTACCCATATTTAAATCATTAGTAAATGACTGAGCCAGGCTCAAACTGTCTATGTCTGACCACAAAGCTCTTGTTGATGAGCAAGTCATACCTCACTTTGTTAATAAATAAAGAAGCAGAATCTCAGAGAAACATGTGCCCTGACCAGTGTTACTCATTTTGAAGCCTGTGAAGATAAAATGCATGTGCTCTTTGGAGCTAGAATATTTATTCTACATTTCTTCAATGTCTGAGTCACTTATGATATGACCAGGTGACTGAGACTAGCCCCCAAGGCAGCAGTTTACCCATCACATTCACTTACATTCCCTCTTAGCAGACACCCTCCCTGGCCATGCCTCTCTGATCTGCAGACTTTCTCAAATTTCTTTTCTTTGAATTTATTTTTCTTGACTGTGTCTACTGTGTTAAAGAACCCTCCTGGTCCATTCAAGAGCACATCTTTTTGACCACAGCTTCAATGAGTTCAGAGTACAAATCTCCTATTTTTACAAACGATTTTTAAAATTCTTTTGGTCAAAGCATTTCTCCTTAAGGAGCAATTGTATTGCCAGCCAATAAATATTTATGGAAATAAATTAATTTGAACAGTTAAATCAGAATTCAGTTGAACGTGTTAATAAAGAATTTCTTTTGTATCACGATTGAGACTTTGTTTAAAAGTTATTCTATGCACCTCTTTTTCCATTATTCAAAAGTAGCTAAAGCTAAAGAAAAGAGAGAGGAGAGACTTAAATTGCTATTGATGAGATCACTGCTTAGCAGCTGCACTTGAAGAAGAGACAGAGATAATCTCTTTCCTTTCTGTCCTTTAGAACATTTTCTCTTTCAATAAAAGCCTATGTTTCCCTTTGTTCCTTAAGAAACTAAAAATTTCCCCAGGGTTTCTTGACTATAGTATCAGAACTAGGTTTATAAAGAAACTTAATTATATCTGAAAACTATAAAGAGGTATGTTTCTCTTTCTTTTCTTCTTTTTATTCCTCTTCTTCTTCTCTGTTTCTCCTTCTCCCTCAAACTTTCTTTTTCTTTCTATCCCTCAAACTTTCTTCCTAAAATTTGTACTTATCTTTTTATCAACTACCAAATGAAGCATGGGAGCTGTCCATTCATCTTTGATTATAGAGGGAAAAATCCAACCCACTAACACAATATGTAAATTAAATGTAAAATTTATTGTATCTGGTATGTTTCTTAAGGGGAAAGTAGTTTCCAAAAGTGATTAAAATAATAAAAGTGAGGCAAATTTTACACAGGCCCTCTCTGTTTGAACACTTGAAAAAGAAGGAAAATTAAAAATTAAAACAGGCTTGGTACCTGTGGCTCAGTGGGCTGGGGCACCAGCCACATACACCTGAGCTAGAGGGTTTGAATCCAACCTGGGCCGGCCAAACAACAATGATGGCTGCAACCAAAAAATGGCCGGGTGTTGTGGCGGGCCCCTGCGGTCCCAGCTACTTTGGAGGCGGAGGCAGGAGACTCACTTGAGCCCAGGAATTGTTGCTGTGAGCTGTGATACCACTGCACTCTATCCAGGGTGACAGCTTGAGGCTCTGCCTCAAAAAAAAAAAAAAATTAAAACAGGAATACAAAAGAAAAAATATGAAAAGAAAGGAATCAAAACAGAAAGAAGGAATAGGATGTAGTTAGCAATAGTAAAAAAGATCAGTTACAGGTAATTCTAAATAAGCTTTAACTATAAGAATAGTTATAATAATAACAAATGGTTGCTACAAACAACATAGAATTAAAACACAGAGCATCAATAAAGTTAGAAAATGTCTGAACTAAAATAGTTAAAAATCCTTACATTGTTAAGGAGAAGTATAGTGATTAGTTTAAACTGTGCTAAGGAAGTGTGCTGAGAAACTTTTAATGGTAATTACTAAAAGCCGAGAAGAAAAAGGTAGGAAAAATTAAAAGGAATGAGGAAAATTCCATCAATTCAATAGCAGTCAAGAGAGAAGAAAAAGAAGTATAGGAAATAGAACAAAATAAGATTGAAAAAATAAATCCAAGTATACTGATAATCACATTGTTATTTAATTAAGATTAATTGCAAAAAATTGGGATTCACAGATTAGATTATTTACAACAAAGCAATTTGCTGTTTATAAAAATTATACTTAATATAAATGATAAAGAAAGATGGCAAGAAATGAACTTCGGGATTAAACATGGTGAATTCAATGCATAGAATTTCCTCTAGTTTCTACAAAACCACTTTTTTAAAAAGAGAGATTTTAAAGGTTGCATACAGGAAAAGCGATGACAGCAATAAATGTTTGCTAACCGGCAGATAGATGAATATTAGTTAATCTTATAGACTGGAAAAATTTGAAGCCAAAACAACAGTGAAGAAATCTCAGTGGAAGGTCAGAAGCAACCAGGTCATTTTGCAGAAGAACCTCAGACCCAGGGTAATAAGAAGCACCAGTTATCTCTGAAAATAAGGCCTGGAAGAAGCTGGAAACAGTACAGATCAAACATCCACATCAGAAGCAGTTAGACCTCCCCCGCAGAGGAGACCCCCAGCCCCACTCCCAGAAAGGAAATTAGAGCGTCTCCCAAGAAAAACTTCCAGCCCATCACTTTCAACGAGCCCCACTTACATGGAAGAAGCTTCTAATCAGTATTTTCATTTCATATTCCCAAAATATGAATGGATAGCTAAGCTGCCAGAGGTTTGTAAGAGGCTATTAACACAGAAGACAGATATCAAACAAATTGGAAAGAAATAAAGGAAAGAACTTTGAAGAAACACATGATGTAAAATTTTTTTAAAAGAAGAAAACTTTGAAAAGGAATCTTGAACATTAAACCTATATGTTAGATTCCAAGGGCCACCGAAACAAATTACTACAAACTGGATGACTAAAGGCTACAGAAATGTATCTCTTCACAGTTTTGAAAGCTAGACTCCAGAAATCAAGGTGTCAGCAGGGCTGTGCTCCCTCTGGATGCTGAGTGGAGCCCTTCCTTGCCCCTTCCTAGCTCCTGTTCGTGGCCATCAAGCCTCAGCATTGCCTCACTCCAGCCTCTGCCTCTGTCATTTTATGCTGCGCTCCCTGTGTGTCTCTGTCTTGTTTTATGAGGACACTAGTCTCAGAGGATTAGGTTCCATTCTACTGCCTCTTTGTGTGTGTCTACAAAGACTTTGCTTGCAAGTAAGCCAAGTTCTGAGGTACTTGGGGTAAAAGATTTAACATATTTTTTTAATGGGCACAGTGCAACTCATAACAATGTTTGAGAAAAAAAGTCAGTGGAAGGATTGAAAATGAAAGTTTCCTGGGGAAAAAAGTTCCCAGAAAGTGGGACAAACATGGCACAAAAAATAAAGAGATAAAGAATAAGAAAAAATATTAAAAATTTAGAGGATAAGTCTAGACCACCAATTCTAGACCAATATTTAAATGACAAAGAAAACCAAAAACACATGGCAGGGAACTACTATAGGAGTAATTCATTAAATGCTCAGCACACAGAATGAAACATCGCTGTCAATTATTAGAATACAAATAACTGACATATAATCCAGAAGGGGGAATTGGGTCACATCCAAAGATTGTCACTAAGACTGGCCTGGGACTTATCAATAGCAACATTGGAAGCTGAAAGACAAAGGGAGTATGCCTGGGAATTTTGGTGGAAACTAATGTCTAAACTACTGAACCAATATTTCAGGTTAGCATATGAAAAACACATTGCACACATGTAAGTGCATCTTCCATGGGCCATT
The DNA here is from genome assembly GCA_963573935.1 of Arctocebus calabarensis. NCBI lineage: Eukaryota > Metazoa > Chordata > Mammalia > Primates > Lorisidae > Arctocebus > Arctocebus calabarensis. Next base: position 5,960 of record CAUYON010058298.1, read on the forward strand.
TTCCAGTCATGTTCTTAAGGATGTAAACTAATGGTAAGAAACAAGGGGTCCTCATATAAGAATCTCAGATAATGAGTGTCTGAGAATCCCAGAAAATAATACATCTTGTTTGTTTGTTTGTTTTGTTTTGTTTTTGCAGTTTTTGGCTGGGGCTGGATTTGAACCCACTATCAAACCGGTATATGGGGCCAGTGCTCTACTCCTTTGTGCCATAGGTGCTGCCCTTATGTTTGAATATTTTAAGAGGAGAGTTAAACTTCTAGCAGAGAGTCCAGGTATGAATTAATGACAGTACTTAGTTACCTGAGCAGACAAAAAAAAAAAAAATAAAACTAAGATTAACCCAAGCAAAAGCAAACTTTTCCATGTAAGAAGAAATATGATTATAGTACACTACATGGCTCCAACTGAGAATATTTACAAATTAATAATAAAGGTGACAGTTCAACTGACTTCATCCAGACAGTCCTAAGATATTTACTGAACACTTACTCTCCAACAGGGGAGAACCTAGGCATTTATATATATATATATGTCACCACTAAATTGAATTATGAGGTGAATATGTTCTTAATACCAAAATCAGAAAATAACAGTAAAATCCTACAGGAAATCCCATCACCTCTATTTTCAAAATACATAGCAAAATCTAAGCTATGTCCTCAACCTTCTGTTCTGAGCTCTGAGCATTCCTGCAGCATGTCCCAACCTGCAAGGATGCTTCTCCCCTTGAATGTGAGTAGCTCCTGTAGCAAGTAAGAAATGTTAATAAGCAGAGGCAACCACAGCTTATTGGCCGTGTAACAACTTGCTCCTCCAAACTGATTTGTTTGCCTTTTACTACAAAATTTTAGGGGCCCTAAACCCCAAGTTCTTCAACTATTGTGAAATGCTCTTCAAGCAGAGCTTCTATCCGGGCTCATCATGTCACCCAAGGCATCTGTGAACAGGGGACAATGCAAACGGACACAATTGTGATACAGCTATTTTCCGTACACTGAGTAAGTAACTCTGTTGCTCTGGTCTTTAAGACTCATTGTCTACTTTCATGGCATATTCATAGAGCTGTGACAAACCTCTTTCTTGCCATCCCCTGTGAAGCTGGGCTTCTTTCCTGACAGAGATTTGTGCAGTGAGAAAAATGATGAGACTTTTGGAAGAGAAAGTCATGTGCCCCATGGTTCAGCTTCAGGGATACGAGAAAATTCCCAAATGGTAGGAGGACCAGGAGGGATTAAGTGGTTCCTCCCGTGCATTAGAGAGAGGTTGAGTAGTAGGAAGTAGGAGTGAAATGCCCTGCCCAAATGGTGCCATGCTTGTTTTTTGTGCAGCTTCACTAGAGAGTTTTGGCCAACCCTCTGAGGATGTGTTGGAGAAACATGCTGGTGATTCTGTGCATTAAAATCAAAAGATTCCCCCAGAGAGACCAATGTCCCTCTGTTGGAAAAACTAAAAAGTGAAGTGACTGTCATGGAACAAAGTACTACAGAAGCTCCACCTTCTGCCTCTGGACCCCCTGGCTTGGCCTGAAATTAGAAAAGGAATTAAAGGTGAAGCTGAGGTCTCTCCATCCTATTCTCCAGAGAACAGGAAGGGAAGGGAAGGGAGAAGGTCTCATGCCCCGTTAAGGGTACAACACAGTAGGTAGATGTAGGAGAGGGAAAGGACAGACAGCACTGGTATAAAAAAATTAAGCAGGGAAGAAGGGAGAGAGAGCAAGAGAGCACTACCTTTCTACTACTTAAATATGTACAGGTAATGAAAAATTATCAAAGACAGAAATAATACAAAGTGATAAGTTTTTATTCAATAAAAGTACTGAAACCTGTGTAATATCAGTAGAATTCTGTGGTAGTTCTACAAGGAAGGGAGAAGCTGTGAAAACCAGCAACTTTGCTGCGAGAAGACAGTTACTTGACTTGGACTGGAATGTGAAAAAAACTTTATGCTCAAAGACATTGTTGGAATGATGGTTATCTTAGTGGAAAATGAATGGGGAAGGCTTCCTGTGGATCCCTGCTGTTGGGTTACTGAAGACCTTTTGAACTCTCCCAGTTCAGCAGTGATTGTGCTGCCTGGGATAATTGGATTGGAACTCTTGACCTGAGCTGTACACCTGGGGGCCCTCCAAGGTTGAGCTATGGCTGTGTTATAGTGGGAGGGACTGATTCTCCTTCTCCAGTTGACATGCTGGTGGGAAGTTTGGTGTCTCAGGTACCTGTATCTCTCCCTGAGATTTCATCCTAAATCCACAACTCATTAGGATTGGATAGAGGCTGGCTGAATACAAGACAGAGCTAGCTAGCCCTATCACACCAATCGGGTCCTCAGAGTCTCTGACAGCAGATCTGAAAGGGACCTTTATAAAGGTGCAGGGAAAAAATCACAATCACCAGTCCCAGCTCTTTGGTAAAGGGCTGGTTAACTACAATTCCTGGGTCCTACAATCCTAACTCACCCTACCAGTTTTACTAGCCAAATGCCAAAAATAATCATGGGGTAGAACCAGAGGAAGAACTGTGGCAACTTGAATAATCAGAGTAGATCAACTTCCCCAAGGAATGACAAAGAAGATAGATTAGAAGATTCCATTCATGATCAAATGGCTGAAATATCAGAAATAAAATTCAGAATATGGATGGCAAATAAAATGAGTAGAATGGAGGAAAAGATAGGAATGGAAATCCAAAGAGTTGATCTAAAGTTGTCTCAAGAAATTAATGAATTCAAAGACAAAATCGCCAAGGATATGGACCTAATGAATAAAGAGATAGCAGAGCTCAAGGAAATGAAAAAGTTACTTGAGGAGTTTTGAAATATAGTAGAATCCCTCCATAACAGTGTTGAGCAGGCAGAGTAAAGGACATCTAAAATTGAAGACAAAGCTTTTGAACTATCCCAAGCATTCAAAGAAGAGTAAAATGGAAAGCAAAAACTGGTCATTTCATTAGAGTTGTGGGATCTCTCCAAAATATCAAACATTTATCTTGTAGGAATTCCTGAAGAAGAGGATGGTCCTAAAAGTATAGATGCTCTACTCCAAGAAATTATGGAGGAGAATGTACTAAGCATCACAAGAGATACAGAAATTTAGATAGTAGACAGTAACTCCAGCAAGATTCAATCCTGATAAAACATCTCCTACACACATTGTAATTCACTTAGCCAAAGTTAATATGAAGGAGAAAATTCTGCAAGCAGCCAGACGTTAAGAAAAGCATTATACCTACAAAGGAAGAAATATTAGGATGACTACAGATCTCTTAATTAAAACCTTTCAAGCCAGAAAAAGATGGTCATTGACCTTCAATCTTCTAAAACAAAACAGCTTTCAGCCCAACATCCTGTATGCAGTGACTTTCATTTGTGATAGAGAAATAAAATTCTTTACTGACATACTCATGTTAAGAAAATTTGCCATAACAAAACCAGCTGTCCAGGATATTCTCAGACCCATCTTCCATAATGACCAGCACAATGGTCTGCCACCAAAGTAAACTCACCAGAAATTTTTGAACAAAGCCAAAATTCCACAATGGTGAAAGGATTAAAAATATCCACTGGACATTTGAAAAACAAAACAAACAAAACACTACCATGCTTAGCACTTCTTTCAATTAATGTGAATGGCTTAAAATGTCCTCTAAAGAGGCACAGGCTAGCTGACCAGATACAAAAACTCAGGCCAGATAGCTGTTGCATACAAGAAACTCATCTTACCCTAAAGGATAAAAATAGACTCAGAGTGAAGGAATGGACATCTATAATACAGGCAAATGTGAATCAAAAAAAAATCAAGGGTTGCAATTTTATTTGCAGACACAATAGTATTTAAACCAATAAAAATAAGGGAAGATAAGGAGGGACACTAAATATTTTTCAAGGGAAACACTCAACATAAAGAGATTTCAATAATTAACATTTATGCACCCTACTAGAATGCTCAATTTATAAAACAAATCCTAACAGATATGGACAATTTGATATATTCCTGCACCATAATAGTTGGAGATTTTAACATCCCTTTGGCAGTTATGTATAGATCATCCAAGAAGAAACCAAACAAGGAAATAATTGACTTAAACTTGACCCTAGAACAAATGGATTTAACAGACCTCTACAGAACATCTCATCCTAATAAAACTAAATACACGTTCTTCTCACCAACCCACTGATCATCCTCCAAAATTGATCGTATTTTAGGACACAAGTCTAACCTCAGCAAATTTAAAAAATAGAAATTATTCCTTGTATCTCCTCAGACCATCATGGAATAAAAGTTGAACTCAACAGCATCAGGAATCTTCATATTTAAACAAAGTCATAGAAACTAAAAGATCTATGCTGAATGATAGCAGTGTCAAAGACAAAATTAAGAAGGGAATCACCAAAGTTTTGGAAAAAAATGATAATGAAGACACAAATTATCAAAATCTCTGGGATACTGCAAAGGCAGTCGTAATAGGGAAATTTATAGCATTGCAAGCCTTCATCAAGAGAACAGAAAGAGAGGAAGCCAACAACTTAATGGGTTATATCAAGTAACTGGAAAAGCCAGCAGAAGAAAAGAAATAACCAAAATTAAAACAGAATTAAATGAAATTTAAAACAAAAGAATCATTCAGAAGATCAAAGAATCAAAAAGTTGGTTTTTTGAAAAAATTAACAAAATTGATAAACCTTTGCCTAGTCTCACCAGAAACAGAAAAGTAAAATCTCTAATATCACCAATCAGAAACAATGTAAGAAAAATAACAACAGATACCACAGAAATTCAAAAAGTCTTCAATGATTACTACAAAAAACTCTATTCTTTGAAATATGAAAATCTGGAGGAAATGAACCAATATCTAGAAGAGCACCACCTTTCTAGACTCAGCCAGAAAGAATTAAAAATTTTGAATAGACCTATATCGAGTATGGAAATGGCATCAACTATATAAATGCTCCTAAAAAAGAAAAGTCTGGGACCAGATGACTTCACATGAGAATTCTACCAAACCTTCAAAGAGAAGCTGGTATCTATATTACATAACCTTTTCCAAAACATAGAAAAAGAAGGAATTCTTCCCAATATATTCTATAAGAAAAAAAATCCACTTAGATAAGAATGTGATAAATTGACACCTGTGTCAGAGCATTGCACTCATGGAGAAAGAAATGGAATCCTAGCACTATTTTACTTGGCACTAAACAAAATCAAGCTATTTGAACTATGGCTACATGCAGACAGGCTCTGTGCAAGGTACAGCACATGTATGTCCAGGAAATGCAAAGATGGGAAACATCTTTTCTTATGTGCACTGAGAAAGAGGTTTAGAGAAGGCTTCTATGATGAAAAAGATAGGGAAGTTCCTCCCATGGGCTTCCTTGTGCCCTATCCTTCTCAATTCCTTTCATTTTTATATAGTAAAGCTCTATGAGGTAACATGACAACAAACAATTCTACACAACAGAATTCTTCCAAAAGACTGAGACCCATCTGAAGGCAGGCTTCTTATGCCATTGTTCTCAGCTACTTCCTTGGGCAAACGGAACTGGAGCTTAGACCACAGTGCTTGGCTTTGCTGCAAACATCACCTCCTACACACTCTCTGTGTACCTCTCCTCTTTGAGCTACCATTCATTTAAAAGACAGACTTTTCTCCTAAATTCACACCATGATCAACACTTTCTCAATGTACCAAGTGTTTCACATTAGACTTTATTCTTCTCTTGTTTTTAGTGTGGTTGAAGAAAAAAATATGAAGTTCTATTTGTAGGATATTCATAGTAATATAAGAGTCAATATTCAAAAGGGAACTTTGTGTAGGGACAGAGACAGAGGCATTGTATAATAGTAAAGAAACAAGAAGAGCTTGCTTTATAAAATGGGATTATATTATGCCATTTATTTCAATAGTTTTGGAATAAACAACCTACATACCCAGTGCAGGAGAATCTGTAATTACCATCAAGAAAAAAATATTCTAAATTAAAATCAGATGATGAGATGAATAATTGAGCCATTACTAGAAACCAATTAGCTTCCTCACTTAACAAGTAGAATTTTTCAAGGTTTCCTGCAGTAATATCCAGAGTGGAAAGGGAACATGACCATATTGTAATAGATTCAACTAGCTATTCCCATTAGTAGGATAAGTTGAAAACAGTGAAGAATCTAACTTATATCAACGCTATGCTGAAGTTAGTTCACAGGGAAATGGGAGCTACTAAACTCTGGTGGTAAGAGCCCTGGCTGACACCAGGCTGTTTACAGCTGCGTTCCTCTCCTTTCCTTTGCCCACTGTACACTTGGGCTTCACTATCTTGCTGTTTAACATGGGGAATAATAATTACATCCACACAGGGTGGCTGTGAGGAGGACATGAATAGCATTCATTAAACATTAGCTGTGCTATTACTTTTTCAGCACTTCACTGAAGACACAGAATAATTGGTGCAGGAGAGATTATTGCTGCCACTTAGTTCTAACTGGGTGGCCATAATAAATCATATCATATTAGCAGTTGTAAGATAGGTAAGCAAGTAGTTTTGAAAATCAATATGTTGCCATTTTCCCACTGCATTCATGGTATCCAAACTTAGATGACTGTTTAGATATAATAATTGGAGGACTTACAAGAGGTTATATGTGATCTTCACTTTGTCACATTGAAAATGGCTTATCTGTTATATTATTATGTTATCTTACAATGATCTAATCTAGTACATAATGTGAGAGTCTGAGTTATATGCAGTAGTGTGCTGAAGCCAGCCTGTCTGAAGAACAAATTGTTAAATATTCAGAATTTTTCAAGCCACATATTAAACCACTGATGGCTTGAAATCAACCAGGAGTATTTATTTATACCACAAAAATTGGCAGATGCTACAAATTGGGATTGTTTTTTCTAGAAAGCCAATTTATTAACACTTCCCTGAGTATATCTGTCCCATACAACAGGTAAAATAAAGTGAGGATCCTTCAAAGGTAATAGCTTATTCTTTCCAATGTGTGTTTCTTTCTTACCTAAATAATCTTTATGCCAATTCCATGACAGTGGCAGAGTAGTAATATTATTCATTTTTCTGTATTAGGAAACTGAAATAATGATGCAAAGTAACACAGAAATTAACCCCATAACACCTATAAAAGCAAAATTAGGACTAAACCCCAAGTGTTTAGAATACTGTCACTATCCTGATTTGGAGTCACAGTATCACAGGATTTCATCTGTGGCTATTTGGGACTCCCAAACAATCTTAAGAGGTAATTTCTAAATAGGAAGAAAGTAGGAGGGAGGGAAGAATGGAGGGAGGGGGAGAAAGAGAGAGAAGGGAGAGAAGGAAGGAAGGAAGGAACCAAATTAAATACAAATCACGTGTCATTTTGTTAGGAGGGTAGAGGATGAGGAAAAAGGTAAAGACATGGCAAAGATCTCCTGTAGATATAAACATTTAATTTTCTTCTTTTTTTTTTTTTTTTTTTGAGATAGAGTCTCAAGTTGTCACCCTGGATGGAGTTTCGTGGCATCACAGCTCACAACAACCTCCAGATCCTGGGTTCAAGTGAGTCTCTTGCCTCTGCCTCCAAAGTAGCTGGGACTACAGGTGCCCACCACAACGTCCAGCCATTTTTTGGTTGCAGCTGTCATTGTTGTTTGGCGGGCCCGGGCTGGATTTGAACCCACCAGCTCAGGTGTACGTGGCTGGCGCCTTAGCCCGTTGAGCCACAGGCGCCGAGCCTAAACATTTAATTTTCAACATGATTTGAAACCTGTGCCTTTGGGGTCTGCACTACGATTTGGCTATTTTTTAAATTGCCCCCACTTAGATGTTGGCATTTGGTCCCCTGTGTGGTGGTGCTGGGAGGTGTCTGGGTCATGGGAAAGGAATGGCTTAGTTTGTGCTCAGGTAGTGAGGGAGCTTTCACTCTCTCTACACTGGATTAGTTCTTCTGGGAATGCTCCTATGAGTGGCTTGTTAAAAAAGTCAGGACACTCCAAAGTTTTACCTTCTATGCCCTTGTCCACTTCCCCTCTGACTTTCTCTACTACATTTCGACCTAGCTCATGGCCTCACTAGAATCCAAGCAGATGCTGGTGCCAAACTCCTTATAGGTCACTCCCCTTAGAATTGCCAGCTAAGCAACCCTCTTTTCTTTATTAATTACCTAATCTCAGATATTCTGTTATAGCAGCATAAAAATAGACTAAGACATAGTGGAAAGAGGATAATAAAGAAATGGAACATATGCATGTTTCCCTGAGGAAAGTTTCAATATAATTAGGAATCCTGAACAGACACATCAAATACTTATGAATGGTTTACACCCCCCACCATAAAAGCAACTTTGTTTAGGAATCTACATGTTGAGGGGTTAACAAAAGAAGTCATTCTGGAGGGAGGGAATTTTAAGTTGTGTCTGACAAATGTCAGCTAAACCTGAACAGCTGAAGAGGAGAAGAGAGGATATCCACACCTAGAATGCTAAGATGGCTAAGCAATGACTTTCTTCCCCAAGTACCTCCAGCTTCCTGAATATTGCTCTAGATAATGGAACCTCTTCAGGACAGGGAAAGAAAACTCAAAGCAGAAAATTTCATTATACCTTTTCCAGTCTGGTAGAAGGATAGACATTGATAATTAACCACAAAATAGATTTGTTAATAGAAAAAAAAAAACCCAGTAAAACAATTTAAAGAGGTTTATTCTACAGTTAAATTCCATTTCCTTGTAACAAATATTGTTTACAATTATCATATTGTTAAAATGGCTATCATTTATTAAACACTTAATAAATACTGGTTATTGAGAGAGAAGCAAGATGGCAGCCAAATAACAGCTTCTTTGAAACTGGGCATGGTGAGTCTGAGGATAGAAGACTCCAGGCATCTCTAGCTGGTGGGATCTTCCCAGAAACATCCCTCTGGGGACACAGGCATTCAGCATGAGATTTCTGGACCCCTTGAGGAGGACAACAGCAGTGGAGAACTGGCAAGTGTTTGTGTGTGTTCATTTGGTCTAATCCCGACGGCAGATGTAAGTACAGAAGCAGTGAAATGGCAAACTGGAAAGGCCTTACCTGTGAGCTTTTTTCACTTTTTTGACTTGGAAATCAGTTGAACAACCTTGGGAGAACTTGGGCAAGAGTACAGAGGACTTTAAGCATTGTCTAGGGCCCAAGACTGAGCTGCTGAGTTGGACGAAGCTAAAAGTGTTCTGCTGTGGGCCATGTGGAGCCATTGTGAGAGAACTACCCCAGCAAGCTCCAGCTTCAGGGTGGCAGAGCCAGAATCAGGTGGGAATGAGTAATCTAGTGACTGAGCAGCCTAAAGGCAGGGACTGAGACACCTTACAGCCTTAGCCCTTAGGATCATGGAGTGAGACCGGTTTTGGAACACTGGGTAACTTGATAACCACTTCAGGAGTGATCCCAGCAACAAGTACTTTTCTGGGAAAGCTTTTGCCTAGCCAAGGTTAGCAGTTTAAAGTGCTTTTTTAAGCAGGCAGAGGAGAGAATTAGATTCTCCGCCATGCAAGTTTTGAGAAATCAACAGAGGCATCCAGTCTCCATCTCATACAGGTGTATCACTATTGTGGGGTAACATCTCATACCCCAGAAGATCACCAGTTGCCCAGAAAATATCCAGCAAGATTATATATACCTCTTTGTTTTTGGTTTTATTTTTTGCTTTTTGGTTTTTGTTTTTGTGTGTGTGAGTGTGTGTGTTTTTCCCACTGTTTCTTTGTTTTAGTTTCAACATTTTTCCCTATAGAGTTTTCTTTTTTTCCTCTTTATTTTCTTTCTTGATTTTTCTAGTTTAAATACAATTTCCCATTGTTGCCTTTTCAACAATTAGAACTTCATTTTTGCTAGTGTTTCTACCCCTATTATTTGATTCCCCTCCAATTTTAGCCCGTAAAGCTTTCTGTTTGCTTGTTTTTGTTTGATTTACAGCATTTTTGCCTTTCCTCTATAATTGGTGGAGGTGAGGTACTGTGTCTGAACAGGCTAGCAAAGAGCTGCTGACCTCAAGGGAACCACCCAACCTGGCACCCCTAGTGGTTGGGGGTTTTCAAGTCAGATCAAAGTACCCTACCGTACACCTATATTGTTCCTGTCTCCCTCTTCCTGTGCCTCTCTCCTTTTTATTAATATTCCCTTTTACCCACCCCCTCTCCTTTCTCATTTTTCTTTTTTTTTCTTTCTTTTTTCCCTTCTTTTTCTTCAATCTTCTCATCCCTCTGGTCCAGTACCAAAAGGACTCATCAAAATCTTAGACCAGAGATTTCATTTCTTTGGAGGTGCTGGAACATGGCGGTGGAGATGGTCCCGTAGCCCATCTCTCCCCAGTCAGCAGGTGAGAGGGTGGGAGCTCTGGATCTTTCCCTGTGTGAACTATTGGAGTGGACAGGCAGCTGGTGAGACACAGAGATTGGGAGGACTGGAGCATTTGAAATATAGTTCTTAACCGTGGAAACTGTTGCAAACCATTCCCCCCTGCCCAGCGGAGGAGCAGCTGGCCCCTCCCACAGGGAGGACAGCAGGACCCAACCCACAAGCCCTAATCAGAGAAAATTCCACTGAAGCATGGAACTCAGAGTTTGACGATCAGAAAGGGGCACTGCTAGAACCACTGGAGACCTGGGAAGCCCTGGCGTGAGCCAAAGGGTCCGGACTCTGCTGGACTGACACATTGGAATGTACAAAATGGTGAGCGCCTTTTCCCCAGATCAATGAGAGAGAGAGAGAGTGGGTGACCAGCCAGCGTTACACTAGGCAGGCACCCTAGTGAAGCCTGAGAGGTGCAGAAAAGACACTTTGAGCTGTGGAAGTTGGCAAAGAGGGCCCTGAGCACTTCAGCTGGAGAATAACTGAAGTTCAAGGTCCCAGCAACAGCCCCGCGGAGCCCCCTCCCCTCCAGCCATCACGGCCTTTGCGAGCCATGGCCATAGCAACCGCCGCTGCTGCTGCTGCTGCGGTCATGGTGCAGATGCCAACGCTGCTGCTTCCGTAAGTCGCGGTGCCGCTGCCCCACAAATGGTGACACAAACGCCACTGCGGCCCCCGCGGCCCCGAGATCTGCAGCGAGTGCAAGTCCCCCCCCCCAGTCGCCACAAGCCCCACTCCCCCGCTCCCCTCTCACAGCAGATCATTGTTGCCGGACTGTAATTCTACATATATATAAGAATAATAATATTTTTGACATTAGTTTTTTTTTTTTTAATATCCTTTTCTTGGAGGCGCTATCAATAAATAATTCTTTACTACACTTTCTTTTCTTAGGCTATTTTTATTACCTCCTATTCTCAACTGAACATTTCTTCTTCCTCTCCCATGTTAATTTCTTCATTCTCTCTCCCCCTCCTCTCCATCACTTCTTATAGCTTCTAAGAGTGCTTATATCATATTTGTTAGAGGCTTTTCTTCTTCTCTATTCTCCAGTATTTTACAAGAAGCATTTTTATTGTAGAATTCTTTTTTTTTTTCTTTTTAGCTGTTGTTCTGTGATTGGCTGTTTGTTTGTTATGTTTTGTTTGTATGTATGTCGATGTTTCTGACTGTGGGCGCATCTGTGGGCTTAGGTGTCTGGTAGCCCTTCTACAAATGTATTAGCCCATTTGCTATTAATGTGATTGGTGTTATAACTGTTTTCCTTACCACCTTGATACTTCAGTTCACCCCCTGTCCAGGATTGGAAGTCTAGAACTCCAACTCATACACAATCCAGAATGACTGCATTTACAATTGGACTGGAACTCTTGAATTGTATAGGCTGCAGTCACCACACCAGTACCTAGGTGGAGGGCTGGTCAACCACAACTGTAGAAGTCTCCAGTCCAATTTCACTCTTCTGCTCATATAGCTAAAAACTGAAAAACAAACATGGGACGGAACCAGCGGAAAAACTCTGGCAACATGAATAAACAGAACAATGCAACTCCCCCCAAAATGACAAACCACCCAATCCAGACTATCCCATCGACAAACAGATAGCGGAGATGTCTGAAATCGAATTTAGAATCTGGATTGCAAACAAGATTAATAAAATGGAAACAAACATGGAGGTAAAGATTATAGGATTAATTCAGAAGATGTCTCAAGAATTCAACCAATTCAAAGACAAAATGACCAAAGATCTTGACACATTGAGACAAGAAGTTGCAACCATCAAAGAGATGAGAAATACAGTAGAAGCCCACAGCAACAGAATAGACCAAGCAGAAGAAAGGATTTCTGACATCGAGGACAGAGACTTTGAACGCTCCCAAATGCTCAAAGAGATACAGAAATGGAAGGCAAAAACGGATCATTCTTTGAGAGATCTCTGTGACAACTCAAAGAAAACCAATATCCGTCTTATAGGGTTACCTGAAAGTGACAATCTGGCTTCACATGACACAGAGTTCCTTCTTCTTGAGATTATGAAAGAGAATTTTCCTGATATACCAAGAGACTCTGAAATTAAGATAGCAGATAGTTTCAGAACCCCAGCATGACTTAACTCAAATAAGACATCCCATAGTTATATTGTAGTGAATTTTACTAAAGTTAACATGAAGGAGAAGATTCTAAAAGCAGCCAGACGCAAGAAATCCATTACATACAAGGGGAAGAATATTAGAATTACTGCAGATCTCTCTGCTCAAACATTCCAAGTGAGAAGGG
>CAUYON010058302.1:0-10402 GCA_963573935.1 Arctocebus calabarensis
TGCCTGTGGCTCAGCGGGCTAAGGCGCCAGCCACGTACACCTAAGCTGGCGGGTTCGAATCCAGCCTGGGCCCGCCAAACAACAATGATGGCTGCAACCAAAACCAAAAATGGCCGGGCGTTGTGGCGGACGCCTGCAGTCCCAGCTACTTGGGAGGCCGAGGCAGGAGACTCGCTTGAGCCCAGGAATTGGAGGTTGCTGTGAGCTGTAATGCCACGACACTCTACCCAGGGTGACAGCTTGAGGCTCTGTCTCAAAAAAAACCCAAATATCTACAATTTATAGGTCATCGAAGACCTACTTTTAAAAATTAAGTCAATTTTATAATTATTTAAAATCAAAACAATATTCAGAAATAATTATTATTTGGTTTACCTTTCTATATGCATCACATACAAGAATCATTTCATGCAAAAGTCTCCCATCTGGAGTTGTTTTGGGAACAATTTCCCAAAATACCAGAAGTAATTTTTTGATGGTGTGATCCTGAAGAGGTAGCACAAAACGAATGATGGTCATCAGAAGTCCAGGAAGCTTTTCACCATTTAGAATCATAATGATTACTTTCTTCAAAGCTTCAGTCTTTGACTTCACATCTCCTTTTTCTGATTCAAATTTTTATTAAAAAAAGAACAATTATTTTCTAAGAAAATTCCTCACATAATTTTAAAAGCAATTAACAAGATAAAACATACTTTCTTACTTTATTATCAGCAAGTCTTTGAAGAAGTCACCTTTAGATTTACATTTAATATAAAGGAACTGGATTAGACTTCTGGTCCCTCCCTAAATGAGTTAATGTAGACTTCAGGGATCTATAGGCATACCGAATAATCATGGATTTCAAACAAAATTTTTTTGAAATTTTAAATGTTTCATAGCAAATTTATTTAAAAAGTACCATTTATATTTTAAGCTCCCCCACCACAATTTCCATTTATTTGAACAATTCAATTACTTCTTTCCCCATCTTCAAAATTTCCAGAATTTTTTCTTCTGAATACTATCAAAAATATGGAAAATTTCAAATATTAACTCAATTCACCAAAGTATACTAGCTCCTACTCCACAGAAAGTACAGTCATCAGAGTTCAAATCCAGTTATTAAACATAAAGTGAACAGATAACAAATTCAATAGCTAACCAAACAAAAAGTTACTTGAAATTGAAAATTAGTTATAACTTTTTTCTCATCTCTTGCTTTTTTTTGAGACAAAGCCTCAAGCTGTCACCCTGGATAGAGTGCTGTGGCATCACAGCTCACAGCAACCTCCAATTCTTGGGCTTAAACGAGTCTCTTGCCTCTGCCTCCCAAGTAGCTGGGGCTACAAGCGCCCACCACAACGCCTAGCCATCTTTTGGTTGCAGCCGTCATTGTTGTTTGGCAGGCAGGGCTGGATTCGAACCGGCCAGCTCAGGTGTACGTAGCTGGCGCCTCAGTCCGTTGAGCCACAGGCGCCGGGCCCCCGCCACCCCACCCCCTTTTTTAACAGAGTTCTTGCTCTATCATCTGTGCTATAGTCATCATTGCTCACTGCAACCTCAAACTTCTGTGGCAGACACCGCAGCATTCTAACCTGGGTGATAGACTAATACTCTGTTTCAAAAAAAAAAAAAAAAAAAAAGACGTGGGAATAGGTAAGTAAAACATTGTCTCTTTTCAAACTGCAAACTATCTTTTAAAAATTACTGCATTCACTTAATCTTTTAAGTACAATTTTCACTCTGTTTAAAATAGACTATAGGCTTGGCGCCTGTGGCTCAACGGGCTAAGGCGCCAGCCACGTACACCTGAGCTGGTGGGTTCAAATCCAGCGCGGGCTGCCAAACAACAATGACGGCTGCAACCAAAAAATGGCTGGGTGTTGTGGCGGGCGCCTGTAGTCCCAGCTACTTGGGAGGTGGAGGCAAGAGACTCTCTTGAGCCCAGGCATTGGAGGCTGCTGTGAGCTGTGATGCCACAGTACTCTATCCAGGGTGACAGCTTGAGGATCTGTCTCAAAAAAAATAAATAAATAAAAAATAAAATAAAATAGACTATAAATTTAAGCTATATTTATTTTTAGTAGTTCAATTAAAACAAGAATCATTACTTTGGGAAGTGCATTATTAAAGTCTCTTTTTTTTCCTGATAGACTCATTCACAAAAAGGAGACATAGTACACACTTTTAAAATTCAAACATTCTTTTGATTTTAGAAGCTAAGAAACATGAAGTGCACAATAGAACTAACATATTCCAATTAATGCAATTAACATTCTCAACCTGTTACCTATAGAAAACTGCAAGCTACAATTAATACATTGAACTGCACAAGCAATTACGTTGTTTTGAGGACCAACAACTAAACTTTAGCCTCACGAAGCTAAACTGAGACGTTATTCTATTTCCAAAGTCAACATGGAAAATCTGTTAAATTTTTTTAATATGACAAAAGGTTTATTGACAAGACCCTTGAAAAAACATATTTAGACAAAAAATAAGCATTTCTTCCTATAAAGGAACATGAAACAGAAATGAGTTTATTTTAATTTTTCCTTTTTCTCATTTCATCCTCAAAATATTATCAAAGTTTACCTAGATCATTTTTTAAGCTAATTTCAGATGGTGGTTCTGAATCCATTGGCACGTTAATTAGCGTATAGCACACGTTCTCAGCAGCCGTCATGGTTCCCGGTTATAACCAACCCTTGACACAAGATTTAAGAATGATAGATGCCAGAAAATCTAGAAAAATAAATACAGAGATATCATTACAAGTGTCTTTTTAAACCCACAAGCCAGTAATTATAGTGTTTATCTTAAAAGTATTACAAAGGGCAGGCCAATCTATACTGTGTTCCCATAAAAATAAATCTAATAGAAAACACGCTTTTTATTTATTTATTTTTATTTTTATTTTTGAGACAGAGCCTGGATAGAGTGCTATAGCATCACAGCTCACAGCAACCTCCAATACCTGGGCTCAAGCGAGACTCCTGTCTCTGCCTCCCAAGTAGCTGGGACTACAGGCGCCCGCCACAACGCCTGGCCACTTTTTTGGTTGCAGCCGTCATTGTTGTTTGGCGGGCCCGGGCTGGATTCGAACCCGCCAGCCCAGGTGTACGTGGCTGGCTCCTTAGCCGGTTGGGCCACAGGCGCGGAGCCGAAAACACACTTTTTAACTCCGGTTTAAGGTATATTAACTTTCACTCCCCTATCCACCCCCCCGTCCTAGGATTACAGAAGGTTGTACAAGAGAATTGGTACAGAATTAACGCCCATATATCAGTGACAATCGTTAAACCCCACCCTGCAATGTTATGGAACAGTGATTTTTAAATTAACACGGACAATCTAAACCGCTTAAAAGACCTGTGTGTGCATACTCTTGAGAAAACCTTAAGTTGCTTTCTTTGCCGGTCCCGACCCTACGTCCGAGGCGCCCTTAACCAGCGCCCTGCAGCTCCACCTCACCGCACTGGTTCTCCTCTCCCCTTCCTCCAGCAAAGCAGATCCGAGGCCGAAAGGGTAAAGCCCCGGGATCTTGGGAGGGAGAAGACCCCCGCCCAGTACGTAGGCCCAGAAGGGGCGTCCGGCCCACAGCTTCCCAGCCCGCACCCCACCCCACCCGTTCCCCTTCCCCAGGCCCCGACGCGAGCGGCCTAGTCGCTCCCCTTTGTGCATCTTCCCGCTGGGGAGCCAGCTGCTGCGATTCTGCCCGACTCACCAGGCCTCCAGGACTGGGGGCTTGTGGCCCGCTACCAGGCTCCGAGGGGCAGCGGTTGGGGCAACCGCGGAACCCTTCACTCCGGCTCCAACCTGCGGTGGCAGAAGCGACGGCGGGGCAGAGTCCTCGGCTGACGTGGAAGGGGGTAGGGAGAGGAACGTAGCCACCGCCACCTAGCACCTACGGAGCCTCAGACAGGACATTCCTTCTCCGTCCAGAAGTTGCGCGCTGAGAGTCCCAGTTCCTTCCTCTTCTTTAGACGGTGATTGGTGAGCAGAGTGAAAGCTCGTGTTTCATAGTTTTCCCTGCGAGCCAAACGCTGAGTTATGCCCTGTGGTCATATAAGCGCTATTTGGAAATTGTTCCTTCTTCTGGGAACTAAAACAGTCAAGGAGAGGAAGTGTTTGGAGAGAGGGCAAACGTTTACAGGACTGCGTAGTCTTGTGGAACAGAACTCCGGACTTGGAGCTAGAGCCAAGAGACCATTTTCTAGCGTACTTACTAATAAACTGGGAAAGTAACTAGTACTGTTGGGAAAGTAATTTTCGTTCTTTTGATAATGGCCACTAGATTATATTAAGATCCATTTCAGTTCTTAACTTCTCTGGTAGTCTGATTCTTTTTCTCTTTTAGGATTGGAGTTGCTTGAACATCAGAAGTCACCTTGGTATAATTTCTGATCTTTAGTACTAAATGGCCTCTTTCTTGATCCTTTCTGAATATCCAGTAGATTAAAAAAAATTATGCACACAGGGAGATAATCACTGTTTTAAAGGATTTTACCTATTTACAAAGACTTAGTTGTTATAGGTGTAATCAGCCAGAGTACCTTTGGTTTTGTCCATATGAGTTTCCATATATGTCCTGCCCCCCCACACCCTCCCAACTCTGTCAAAGAAAAAGATTTTCAGCTCAATTATCAATAACAAAACATTTGAAAGCATAAACAAAATACTGTGGATACAAAGAGGTCTGACAACCTGCCTTTATTAAGAAGGGAGAAAACACAAATAGTGTTTTATCTATTTAAAAACCATCTATTTTGGATGCAGAGAGAAGGGACCACTTCACTGCTGGTGGGAATACAAGCTAATATGACCTTATTGGAAAGAAGTTTGGAGAATACTCAAGGAACTAAAAGCAGACCTACTGTTCGATCCTGCAATTCTTCTACTAGGTATATACCCAGATGATAAAATATCATTTTACAACAAAGACATTTGCACCAGAATATTTATCGCAGCCCAATTCATGATTGCCAAGACATGAAACAGCCCAAGTGCCCATGGACCCATGAACAGATTAACAAATTGTGGTACATATACACTATGGAATACTATACAGCCATAAAAATATGGAGACTTCACGTCTTTTATGTTTACCTGGATGGAACTGGAACATATTCTTCTTAGTAAAGTATTTCAATGTACTTTATGCTAGTATGAAATCAATATATAATCACCTATACATTCATAAGAATGGTAAAATATAACTATAGTCTATAAAGTAGAAGGGGAGAGAGGGAGGAGGATGGTATTTGGGGGGGGACCTCACCTAATGTGCATAATGCAATGGTACATTTCAAAACTATTTTATTTATTTATTTATTTATTTTATTTTATTTTTGAGACAGAGCCTGAAGCTGTCACCCTGAATTGAGTGCTGTGGCAGCACAGCTCACAGCAACCTCTAACTCCTGGGCTCAAGCGAGTCTCTTGCCTCTGCCTCCCAAGTAGCTGGGACTACAGGCGCCCGCCCCAATGCCCGGCCATTTTTTGGTTGCAGCTGTCATTGTTGTTTGGCGGGCCCGGGCTGGATACGAACCCGCCGGCTCAGGTGTACGTGGCTAGTGCCTTAGCCCACTGAGCCACAGGCGCTGAGCCTCAAAACTATTTTAAAAAGAGTATAATTGTCTTACCACAACAAATAAGCGAGGTGTGTTAATCAGTTTGATGTAAGCATTTTACATTGTATTTCAAATCAGCACACTGAACCCCATAAATGCATCAATGTACAGTTATGATTTAATAAAATAAAATAAAATCCAGGTATTTTGAGATTTCTCCTTTTTAGAACCATCAAGAAAAGCATAAATTCTTTGTCCATTCAAAATACAGAAGCTGCCAAAAAATGTATACACTGAAAGAAAAACTGTAGTTAAGTTCATAATACTCGTCCTGTTTGACTTCTTCAGTTACTAGAGGTGCTCAACATGACTTGTATTCATCTTTTGTTATTTGTATATATTTTAAATATTACCATTTTAATAGTTTTTTTTCCATTCTTAAAATGTGTATACATTTTTTTGGCACCCTCTGTATATCACAAAGGCCATGTATTCAGAACTTTGAGTGCTCCTCTGATCCTGTGCTTTCATTTTTTTTAAAAAAAACTTCAAACTTTTTACTTGAGATAATGCAGAGTGACATGAATACAGACAGACATCCCATATACTCTCTACCCAGTTTCTCCCAGTGGTACCATCTTGCATAATTATGGGATAATATCTAATTCAGAAAATTAGCAGACATGATTCACCCCTAGTCAGATTTCACTAGTTTTACATGCACTGATTTGTGTAGTTTGACAGGTTTATATACTTAGATTTGTATGATCACCAACACAGCCAAGATACAGAATAGTTTCATAACAAAGATCCCATTTTCTGTAGCCAACAGACACTTCCTTCCCTAGCCCCTTGGCAACCACTAATCTATTCTCTCTATATAATCATTTCAATTTTATTAATGGAATGATACAATGTAGTTTTTGCTATTAGCTTTATTTTACTCAGTATAATTTCCTCAAGGTCAATCCAAGATGTATGTACAAATTTGTTGCATTTCTGTGCATTCAGGTTTTTTTAGCTTTTTAATTTTTATAACTCAAAAAGCTTTGTTTTCTTAGCTTTCTGACTCGATGCTTGGGCCTTCAACACTGTCATGATTTTCTGCTCCTCAATAAGGAAAGCATGCTTGATCCTGTCATAAACACACTTAGCACACATGGAACCACCATAGGCCCTGCTGTCATGTTTTTTTGTTTTAGACAACTTCATAAGAACTTTAGGTCAGCACAAACTCCTCGAAGTCTGCCTTCACATGCCACATACAGATTTTGCTGCTTTCCCAACCCTCTTAGTATAAAGGTAAACAATTCTATTACCAGGGGTTCAGGACAGCCTAGTTTTGTTAGAGGATGTATTGTAAGAGAGTCTAAGATGGTATGTAAAACACTGCATCATTTCTGAGCCCCTACTCCAGCTCAAACAACTGTCCTGAGAGCTCTCAGCTCCTGAAACATTTTAGATGGCAGCCAATTGTAAAGTGACTAGAGATGAAGAAAAAAATTATTTTCCATACCACTCTGTGTATTCATTTTTAACATGGAAGTTTTATAAATGCAGTTATCTGGTTTCCAAGCCTACTTATCAAGAAGTGACTATTAGGGCAGCACCTGTGGCTCAGCGAGTAGGGCGCCAACCCCATATACCGAGGGCTGCGGGTTCAAACCCGGTGCCAGCCGAACTGCATCAAAAATTAGCCGGGCGCTGTGGCTAGCGCCTGTAGTCCCAGCTACTTGGGAGGCTGAGGCAAGAGAATCGCTTAAGCCCAAGAGCTGGAGGTTGCTGTGAGCTGTGACTCCACAGTACTCTACTGAGGATGATAGAGTGGGACTGTCTCCACACACACACACAAGAAGTGACTATTAGCAACAAATGAGGCCAAATCTCATGGAGACCAAAAGTGGAATGATGGTTACCAGAGGCTAGGAAAGATGAGGGATGCAGGATACAGGAAGGGGGGATAGTTAATGGTTGCAAAAATACAGTTAGAATGAACGATATTTGCTAGGGTACACTTTAAAATAGAGTGGAACTGAAATGTTCCTAACACAAAGGTTAAAAAAAGCCTCAGGTGATGGATAACCCAGGACCCTGATTTAATTCACACTGTATGCTTCTGTTAAAACATCACACGTACCCTAAAAACATAGACAGCTGTTACATACCCACAACAATTTTTAAATGCGGCCAAAAAAAGTATAAAAACTGGACTCAATTAGAAAGCTCAGCAGTTTAAGGCCACCATAGTATAGTACTAACTAACCATTCTAACTTCAGTTGCCCCAGAAGGGATCATTACAGAATGAACTGAGATTTATTATGACCCTCAAGTCATTGAAGAAACTTTTTTTTTTTTTTTTTTTTGCGGTTTTTGGCCAGGGCTGGGTTTGAACCCACCACCTCCGGCACATGGGACCAGCACCCTACTCCTTTGAGCCACAGGCACCGCCCATGAAACTTTTAAATATGAGAAGGCAAGAAATGTGATGATTTATTTACATATTACCTTATTTTAGTTCTGCACCTAAAATTGTCATTGGCAGGGTATATATTGTTGCATGTACCTAAATAGTGCTTCCTGAACAGGTATCAGGACCTTTTATAACCTCACCAATTCTCTCTGACCTGTTATAAAATATATTTTGTTCTGGGACATTTTATGCTAGTATGTAATTATATCATTTTGATTGCTTTTTACATTTTAAGTTACTTGAGAGCTAAGACTTTGTTACATACCATGAATCTTAAATATTTAGATGTCTAGGAGATCAGGGCCCAGAATAAAAGGACTTGCCCAAATTCATGTAATTGTCAAAACACTAAATGAGCCAGGAGTAGAACCTAAGTCCTGTCATCTCCTATACTGCCTTTTATTTTTAATCATGCCAGTTCTTCAGAGCTGCACATATATCTACATGTGTTCAATAGGTTCTAAATTAATTATCTTTATATCAAAGTGATAGGCTTTATGTGACATTATTAGGAATTTTATGATGTTGAACAAATTATAAAATAATTGGACAAAATTACTATGGAACTGAGTACAAAAGATTAAATATGAAAACACATTTCAATGAACTCTGTACACACAGCAGGGTTGAGTTTTATTAGAGTACTTTAAATTCTCAAGTCAGAGTATAAGACTAAAATCACATATTGAAAAAATTACTAAAATGGCCCCCAAAGTACAATACAGGTTGCTATTCTCTTCAACTGCATGCAAGGCTCCATAATTGTTGTCAATATGTGTCCTGCATTTTTACATATTTGATAATACAAATATAGAGTTGTTTATCACTTAATGTTCCATTGGTTCATCAGCTTTTTCTGCGGGTTCATCAGCACTAGTGGTTTGCATTTGGGGAAAAGACACACACAGTATCTTTCTCTTTAAACAACAAAATCACTCAGCAAAGACAGAAGCTCACCCAATGAAAGGAAGGGAAGAGAGACCTAAACAAGGAGATTATGAAATTTCCCACTAAAGATCTCCTCCTAAACTTCACATTCACTGAAAGTAAGGGCAGGTGGGAGGAGTTCCTCTGTTCCCTGCTTTGTACATGTATTAAAGTTACATGTGCTTGATGCAACTCCATTATAGATCAAATAGCCACATGGTACTTAAGTTCATCTCCCAAGTTTAAATGGCAGATTCTTGAGGCTACTTTTGGAGTACCGACAGACATCTCAGACATCCCAAGACTTACGAAATTTTTTCCTCAACCAGGCTGCCAGTTTCTTTTACCACTCACAGAGAACTTAAATTTAAGATTTTAAGATTTGAGAAACTTGGGAAAAAAATTAACATTATACGAATTTGAGTTTATAAGGTTTTACCACATATATTTTCCCATTTAACCCTCACACTAATTCTCCAAAAGTTTTCATTAAAATAGGGCCAAGGGTACACTTTAAAATAAGAGTGGAACTGGAATGCTACAAAAAACCCAGAATACCAAAAGGTGAAACAATTTTATTTCAGTTGTCTTTAAAGTCACAAAGACCCTATTTTTTTCATATAAAAACTCATCTAAAGCCAATAGTAACTATTTAGAAATGAATTTCTCTTTATTTCTAAATTTTCATTTTATTTTATAAGACAGAGTCACGGTCTGTCACTAGGCTAGAGTGCCATGGCCTTCGCCTAGCTCACAGCAACCTCAAACTCCTCAGCTCAAGCAATCCTCTGGCCTCAGCCTATTGAGTATTTGGCACACAGGCAATCACCAGTATGCCAGCTAATTTTTCTATTTTTAGTGGATAGAGGGTCTTGCTTTGCTCGGGCTGGTCTCAAAACTCCTGACCTAAAGTGAACCTTCTGCCTCAGCCTCCCAGTATGCTAGGATTATAGTCATGAGCCACTCACTGTATCTGGCCTAAATTTATCTTTAGAAAGATGTACTATCTGGAAAGAAAAACCATTCATGTGATGATAACCTTGCTACTTACATTGGGAAGTGATTATTAGGCTTTAATCAGAATTTCGAAAGTTGAACCCTAGAATTTGTATTCTAAACCAAAACTCCATGGATTCTCATGTAGCCAGTCCATATACTAAGGAATTATTATGTGTATAAGGCTGTGTTAGATAAGATGCTTAGTTTTCCCCATTGCCAAAAATAAAGCGACTTAATCTGGCACACATGGCAAATGACCAATTGTAATCCCAGAATATTACTCAGTTGAAGCTACAAAAAACCCAGAACACCAGGAGGTGAAACAATTTTATTTCACAGTTGTCTTAAAATCGCAAAGACACTATTTTTTTTTCATATAAAAACATTAGTATGAGACACCTACACTTTCTAGAAAATGATTATAGAGAGACTCTCAAAGAAAAATGCACC
>CAUYON010058303.1:0-72355 GCA_963573935.1 Arctocebus calabarensis
TATAGTGATCAAGAAAATGCCATGAAGGCTAACTGTAACAGTACGATCAAAACATTTCTGAATGTATATGAATCATGCCCTATGATTGCACCAATGTACAGAATTATGATTCAATAAAATTATAAAAAAAAAAAAAAAAGAGACAGACCGTCTATCTGTAGTATTAAAATTTCTCAAGGGAGTTCAATGATGAAAAACATATTGTGAAACACTGGGTTAGGCATTTTCCTCTAAAAAACACTGTCAAAATAAAATAAAATAAAATAAAATAAAAAACACTGTCAAAATTGTATCAGCAGGAACAACATAGAAACAAATGATGGGCCAATAATTATTGGGCACACAACCTGTGCAGAGTTCTACATTAGCCATTATAAAAGAACCAAAGAGATAAAAATTTGTTTCTTTTTTTAACGATGTGCATAGATTAGTTGGATTGAGAGAATTTAGCACAAGATAAGTAAGTGCTGATATGGGTATCAGTATGTGAATATATAAACAATTATTTTAAATGTTTTTAATAACGTTAAACCATTTATGAAAAAGAGTTAAGTAGTGTACAAACATCTGAAATAAAGAGAAAAATGATTACATATGATTAGTTAGAACAATATACATTAAAATATTATTTTTCTATGAAAATTTTAAATTAAAAAAGATTAAAGTTTCTCAAGAAAAAAATTGTGGTACAAACAACAAGGGCAAGAGTAGCTCAAGGACAGAAGATTAGGGTGATGACTGGGAAGATGTCTGTAGCAAACAGGATTTGAACTGGACCTCAAAAGACGGGGGGTTGGACTTAGTAGGGAAGAGATGGGAAAGCGTCCAAGCAAGGCAGTACTTTCATCAGAATACAGATAAGACTCTAACTCAGAAGGAAAATGAAGTCTCAAGGGGTCTAGAGAGAGGTTGGAGACCAGCCCTGTACCAAGTTTTGGCTAATTTGAATGTTGTGCTGGAAACTTCTTTTTCCTTCCCATTAAAAAAATTTTTGGAGCAATTCTAGTGTGTGCAAAGCGGAACCCCATTGTGCTTTATTTTACATGTATATTTAATAAAATATACATAATATAAAATTTACCATTTTAACCACTTCTAAGTATACAATTCAGTGGCATTAAGTACATTCACATTATGCAACCATCAGTACTATCCATCTCCAGAACTATGCCTTCATTTCATGCTGAAACTCCACACACATCAAATAATTCCCCATTGCCCTTTTCCCCCCAGCCCCTAGTAACAACTGTTTTGCTTTCTATCTCTATGTATTCCACTATTCTAAGTACCTGCCTTAGTTTGTTTTCTGTTGCTTATAATTCAACAGAATTTAATAATTTATTGGGTAATTTATAAAGAAAAGGAATTTATTTCTTATCAGCATAGAGGCTGAGAAGTCCAAGGTTAAGGGCTATCTTGCTAGTGGAGACTCCCTGCAGTGTCCTGAGGCAGCGCAGGACATCACATGGCAATGGCTCTGAATGTACTACTTCAGGTCTCTTTTCCAGCCTTTTATGATGTGTCAAGTCGCACTCTCATCGTAACTCACTAATCCATTAATCTATGAGTGGATTAATCCATTCATGAGGGCAAAGCCTTCATAATCCTTGAGAGGTCTTACCTCTCAATATTGCCACATCGAGGATTAAATTTCAATGTGAGTCCTGGATGGGACAAATATTCAAGACCCAGCAGTACTTCATACACATCTAAGGGGAATCATACAATATGCGGTCTTTGGTGTCTGGCTTATTTCACTTAGCATGATGTCTTCAAGTTTGTCTGTGTTGCAGAATCAGGGTTTAATTCTTTTGAAAGTTATATATATTCTGTTATATCCAGTCCTTTCTTCATGATCTTAGTTTCTTAGCCATTATAACTGAGAGACTAAAAGTATAGGCATTGTTTTTGAAGGCCTTACTGCACTATAGCCATGGAGAGGTTGATGAAGGTTAAGCAGTAGTCACAGAAAAGACCCTCAAAATAAGGATAGATGTAAACACTGTCAGGAAAACTCCTCTCCAGAAACAGGACTGGTTGAGAGTGGTATAGAGCAGAATACTAAGAGCATGCCCGACTAGCAATCTGCATCTCTGGCCTTAATTAAGGAAGAGAGCTACAGAGTGACAGTAGAGTCACTGAGGAAGGCCAAGACTGGGGACTGCAGCAAGGAGAAGAAACTGTATCCCAGAAAATAAAACCAGGGAATGACTTGATGTCAAATATACCATTGTTATTCTAATCCTCAGGACTTAAAGGAAAAGAAAGAAGCATGCAGAAGGTTTGCTTTAGCTCAGAATTACAAGCTATTTTAAAGGAGAAAAGAGCTAAAAAATAAGAAGATAAAGCAGTTATTGTGACACATGACAGAAAGAAAAGAGGCAACCAGACATATTGTTACTGCTGTAGGTGTATCAGTCAGCTGTTGCTGTATAACAAACCAATCAAAATACTTAGTGGTTTAGAATGACTGTATGTTCTTTATAATAAATCTATAATTTGGCTAAAGGATTCTGCTCTTCTGGAGCAGACGTGGCTGATTTCAGCAGGGCTTATTTATGAGTTATCTGTTATGTCAGTTAGGGGTTGGTGGGACTAGGATGAGATCATCTAAGATGATTTGAGTCCTCATGAGTTCTCTCTTCTCTAGTAAGCTAGCAAGGTTCATTCTCATGGAGATAATAGATAATAGAAGTCCAGGAGAGCAAGGAAAGGCCTCCTGAAGCCTGGGCTTGAAACTGGTGTATCATGATTTCCAGCATGTTCTTTTGGCTAAAGAAAGTCACAAATCCAGCCCAGATTCCAAAAATAGAGCCTACTTCTTGATGGAAGGAGCTGCCATGTTAGAAAATAGATACAGAGGAATAGAGAATTAGGTCCCTTTTTTGCAAGCTATCTTACCACAGAAGGGGATGTGTAGTAAAACTTCAAATTATATGAGTTATGCATGTGAGGGGAAAAAAATCTCTCTTCTCTCTTTTCTATAAGTACTTATCTTTCTCATGAGATTCCACCACCCTAAATATGAGTCTGGGGCCAACAAAGTTTAAAATTTCAAATGTACTAGTCTCTCTGTTTTATAGTCCCTGGTAGGATCTCAGTCTGTTTTGAAAGCTGCCTCCTTCAGATTCTCTCCCTGTCCCTGCTCCTCCCCACAGTGGAGTCTCACTGTCAGTGAGACTCATGTGACATCATAGCAATGACAGACTTGGAACTGTGAATAGTCATCCAAGTCCTGGCTACTCTCTGCTGAGTTGTGGCTGGGGTACATTCATGCTGTTCTCTTTTCTTGATCCAAACCCAATGGTCCTCCCTTGCTGACTCTGTTCCATCATGATAATAGCCATTGCTGTAACCCTCTTTTGAGTTTCTGTGATTTTTTTTCCTGCCCTGATTGAGTCTGTGAGCAGGGTCACCTAACCCCTTTCCACAATAGTTCCCACAAAAGTTTATCAGCTCCCCACTCAGGCATCTTCCATATTGTCCCATGAAACATGCAGAAATTTCTGAGTCCCTGCACATCACAGGGGAGCCAAGGAAGATACAGCCTTCTTGAACATCCATATTGACATCTCCACATTTGTGGCATTTTCTTGTTATGAGGTTACTTCACATGTGGCCTCCTCCAGGCATTCCAACCAGAAGCATATCAAAAGGTTCTCTCTCCACAACCCAGCTAACAATCCCTCCCTCCCTATATCTGCAAATACCAGTCCAGAGATGGAAGCTATGGCCATGCCTCTCCCATGTTGCTTCCTCATCTCCTTCTTTCTTTTCCTTAGTCTTCCCAGGCAGGTGGGAGGCAGAAAGTCCAGGCTTTCTCTCCTCCCAAAGTGGTAGAAGTTTTCCCTACATCTCATCTGGCACTTTTAGTGTCTCCTACTGATTGAACTTTAGTCACAAGTTCCAGCCCACTCCACTGAAGGATTGAGGAAGGGTAAACTTACTCACTGACTTTATTTCATTCTCTGTAGCTTTAACTAGTTCTTCCTTTGAGTAAGTCAGTCTATTTAAAGTTTATGGCTCAAACTTTGAGATTTCTCCCCCTCATCCTACTGCACCCTGAAGTAACATCTGGCAAGGTGGGGGATGTTTTATGTGGCTTAATGGCAGTGAACAGAAAAAGCCCTCAAATCCGTATGATCTATGCCACAGAGGTGGCTGGGTGGGTCCTTGTGCCCTCTGTCAACTGAAAGATGTCTGTTTGAGCTGACTTTGTCATCAAAATAAATCACAGATATTTTTATTTCACACTATATATCATTTTGTCATGACTATTTTGGAGTTCTGGCAGTTACTATGCCTGTCACTATATTTTATAATTTAATGTATTCATAAAGAAGCACATATATTACTGTAACACAGATTTGCTTTTTGAAATAGTTTATTAACTATATTTCAAAACAATTAGTTTTCATTATAATCTTTTGGTTTTATTTCATGCATTTGAAAACACTCCTAAAAGAGTGTTGTAGGCTCCACCAGACTGCAACAAGGATTCATAATGGCTCAAAAAACGTGAAGAACTCTTGCCTGACATACTCAGAGTTTTCCACTGGATTTGAAAGATTCAAAATGATCACACTAAGAGTTTTAATAAACCAAACTGCAAGTGATGAAGCCATCACTCTTGCTCCATTCTGTTGGCCAGAATGGCAACGTGGCCCCAACTGATGACAAAGGAACCCAAGAAATATAGTCTGAGTGTCTTCCAGGCAAAAAAAAAAAAAAACTTGGTGAGCTTCTTACAAGCTCTATGTCAGGGAGGAAAGGCTCTGTTTATGGTTTCCCCCTCATTCCTAACTTTCACCCTCGAACTTTCGTACAGCAGAGATTGACAGCTTGCTTTTCTATCACTGATTTTGTCCTTCTTTTCCTCCTACTCCCAGAAGGAATAGCATCCGTCTTTCCTCTTCCTCTAAGCTTCAACTCTTCTGTTATATCTTTTGTCTACTCCAGGGCAGAATTTCACGTCCTACCCATCAAAGACAGAAGGTAAGCTTTTCTCATACTATGAAGAACACTCCCTGATAAAAGCTGGCCAGACTTGGTCTGGATATGAGAGCTGAGGGGTAATTAGATATTCCCAATGGTAAAATATGTAAGTTTATATCCCCCTCCTTTAAATAGCATCCTGTTACATAAATAAGAGACAAAGGGTAGTCAGGATTGATTGCAAAGTTTTCCACCTTTATGACTGACAGAATTTTGGATTCCTTGAAGAAAATGGAAAGTCTAAAGCATAATGGTGAAGTCCATCCTGAGCTGGAGGTAATCATGGAATAAAATGAAATGTCTACTTGAAGATACATAACCAGAATTGAGATGTCTGAGAAGGGGAAATAGGTCTGGGATCATGAGTGGATATGCAGAAAATCTGAGCACTGAGTGAGTTATTTCAGAACTAGGACACTGACAGACTCCATGCGACAGGCTCCAAATTCTGCCCTAGAGGAGAAAAGAGATATGATATAAAAAAGAATCAATGAGAAGAATAAGAGAAGAACCAGCAGATGATAACTTGAGGTCAGGAGCCACGCTTTTGTTATCTTTCTATCCCTAATAGATACAGTACCTATCATTGCAGTAAGTGCTCAAAGGGGTATTAAGAAGGTATTAAGGAAAGAAGGAAGGAAGTCAGGAAATAAAAAAGTAAATGTGGATCAGGATGGTGAAGGAAGGAAGTCAGGAAATAAAGAAGTAAATGTGGATCAGGATGGCGTGACACTGTGGAAGCCAGGTGAGGTGGGTGGAATAATAGCCACCCAAATGTGTCAATGTCCTAGACTGTGGAACCTGTAAGTAAGTTATCTCATATGGCAAAAGGGACTGTGCAGAGGGGATTAAGGTTACAACCTGGAGATGAGATGATTATCCTGGATTATTAGAGTGGGCCCAATGTAATCATCTTAGCCCTTAAAGCAGAAGAGTGGGTCAGAGAGATGCGATATGAGAAAGTCTCCATTCATTGTCGCTAACTTTGAAGATGGAAGAAGGAGTCTGAGAGCTAAAGAACCCAGTGGCCTCTAGAAACTGGGAACGGCTTTCAGCCAGCAAGAAAACTGGAACCTCAGCCTGAAAACTACAAGGTACCGAATTTGAGCAAGAAATGATTCTCCTTGGAGCCTCTAGAAGGAATGCAGTCTGCCAACACCTTGATTTTCATCTGGTAAAACCCACACTAGATTTGTAAGATAACCAATTGTGTTACTTTATGGCACTAAGGTTGTGGTAATTGATTACGGGAACAATAGACCCGGTATAGGTAATAAGGAGAAGATACGGATTATGGGGAGGCATGGGTATATGATATGCTTGTCACTTCATCAGTTTTAGGTTAATAGCTCTAAATGGTGAGGAGCACCCTGAGGAATGGAAGAAATGGTGAATGAAGCAGCTCTGGAATATTGTGCAATTCCCAGAGAAGAAAAGCCTATCAGAAACCTTAAATAGCCAGAAGAGAGCTCTGAGAACCTAAGAGAAAGAAAAAAGGGATACTTAAAGACAGAGGTCAATTTAAATAAATTTCACCTGCTTTGCAGTTTTTATTAAGGTTGGAGATGGGAATAAATAATATATAGCCTCTATTTTTATGGTAGGTTTCTGTTTTGTTTTGATTTTTGTTTTCTGTTTGCTAGTTGTGATTATTCCCTGGTAGAAAAGAAATAACAAAAAAAGAAAGACTCAGTTACCAAGTTTATGTTTTATAGACTGTAATAATTATAAATAATACAGAAGCACAAAAATCAGAAATAGATTTGTTTATGATCCCACATTGAAATATGTGTGTATTTTGTTATCAGGTTAAAAAATGAATCTTACTTGTACAATCTAAGAAAGTTACTTAAATTCTCTGCATCACAATTTATTCTTTTATAAACCCAGGCATTCCTTTCCATAGACAAAGAGCTACACCAGGTCATTTCCTGAAGCCCTTTACAGATCTAAAATCTGTGATTCAAGACTAGTTACTTTTCTCCACACATTTACAGGTATCCTTACTGGAGACCATCATACTTTGAACTTAGGGAATAATCAACTCAGAATTGCAATCCAAAATAATCAAAGCCTTTCCAGTTGCCTGCAGCATAGATGTCAATCAAGGATGGCAAAGGGGGGTTTTCTAAAGCATTATTTCTTATCAGTTGATTGAGAATGACTTGAGTACTATGTTAAGAAGGATTCTGAGGCCATTTCCAGGCTGAGTAAATCTTGTGCTTTAATCTTGCAATTCAAGTGAGATGACCATCAAAGGGGTAGGAAGGCATGATATGGTTATGTGAACCACGTATTGACCATCTCTTCAATATGAGTTAAGGATGATTAGGACCCTCAAGATCTACCATTAGCATCGCTTGCTGCTTCCTGGTGGAGGAGACATTTGAACTGATTCTTGAAATGGGTAAATAAAATTTTGGTAGACAGAAAAGAAGGAAAAAGGAAGATTCCTTCCCTTTTCCAGGGATTGGTATTAAACTGTCTCTCTTACCGTTCATCCAAACTTATTTCTAGTTGCCTCTGTGTACAGCAAGACTTTTCTGCAATGCACAATAAATGGCCTTCTACTCAATGTAGAAAGAAGAAGTGAACTAAAGGCCTTTTTCATACCCTATTGGCTTTTATTACTAGCAATAGGGTATGGGAAAAAGGAATTTTTGTGGTTTCCCCCAGTTGCATTGTAATGTGTTTTTCTCCAGCTTCTTTGGTTGACAGGCAATTGTAGCAGTAATGATGGCAGCAGCTTTTGATCCCTGAGTTATTCCTACAGAAGAAGGTTTTGAATTTAGTCTTTCTGCAAGTACCCTCTCTGATGCTGTAGGAGTCATTCCCAGAGGCTCAGCCTAGACAATCTCTCTAACCCTTCTGACACTTTGTAAGTGCCCAATCTTCTGTATTCAATACCTTGATGCCTAAAACATCTAGAATGGCTTCTGCTCCCTATACTGAATCCTGGATATAGGCAGGGGCTACACAGCCAAAGCCACAGAGATGGAAAAGTGTGTCTTATGATCAGATAACAAGGTAGACATCAGCTTACTGAAGATTGTTTGGGGAGCTCAAAGGAGATGGAGAAACACTGGATTGTTGGGGTCAGAGCAGATTCTGGAAGACTTCTGTGCTACACTGTAAAGTTCAGACTTCATAGGGAACAGCTATCATTGGTGAAGTGACCAGAGGAGAGCACGAAGGAAGAGAACCAAGGTAGGAAGACCAACTGGAAGCCATTGCAATAGCAGGGCATGAAATGACCTGAGAATGAGCCAGGTTGGGAGCTACAAGGAAAGAGTAAATTCCAAGGTATAAAGAAAAACTGAAGGTTGTGCCTAAGATAGAACCGATGCAATATTCCTGACCTCAAAATCTTATTTGATGAAAAATACTGTTTTTCTCAAAGTAGATATGGCTATAAATAGGCCAATGTAAAGGGACATACATATAATTTAGAGTGTTATGACTTTATTCAATTACAGTGAAAATTTATATTCCTCTCATTTTGTTTCTTCCTTTTGAAGGTGGATGAAGGAAAAATGGTTTAAACAGTATTAGTCAAAGTTAGACAAACAGGTTCTGACCCATCTACAGGCTTCATTCGCTGACTCTGCTTTCTTTTACTGCTGAATCATCGCAGAGAATATTAAAGAGAAAAATAAGAATCCAAGAGATTAGACTATTACCCTTTCCACGCAGTGTAAAGAAGGGCCAATAGTGAAGCAATGTCCCCTGAGAAGTCCTACTCTCAAGCCACCAAAGTTTCTGCCCCACATCTCAGGTCAGGCAAGGCCTCTTGAATTATAGGAAATATTCCTCTTTGTTAAATGTCTACTAGGACCAAGCACCAAGCTGAGAATTTTACCTCTGTCGTTTCATTTTACCCCCAATATCTTTGCCATACACATTTACATCATGACTGAGAAAACTGAGGCTCAAAATGCTTACAAAATTTCAAGACTTTTCAATTATCAAGATTTCTATAGTCCTAAAATTGTTTCTGTATCATCTTTGAATCACATCAAATGATTTTCCTAGATCAAATCAATTCCATTTGGTTTAGATGGAGCCTTTAAATAGTTCCAGATTATTTATCTACCAAAACTTTCACAAAACCTAGAAGAATGGATTCTCATCATTTGCCATGACAGTCATGTAAATGGAAAGTAGGGAAAGTAGAATACTCAAAGCGAGTGGAATTTCCTCACATCTCTGGCCTTTCAAGATAGTGATCAGTTACTATAAATCTTTATACCCTACTTTGCTAGGCCTAAAAAAGTCAAAGAAGTTAAGAAAAGTTTAGCCACTGAACGGTCCTGTAATATTGTCTAAAATCACTCCCTTTATTATTCCACTTGGTAAAAAAAGAATAGAAAGTTTCGCTGGATGCCAGGAGTGTTGGGCAGACTAATTAATAGCTATAAAATGCTTTCAAATGCCGGATGCTATATCGGTATGTGCTAACTTTTTTTCAGTAATCATTTTAATACCCTATTCATTTCACTGGTAATTGTATAGCGCCATCATAATGCAATAATGTGCGCCATGCAGAAGTCAGGTGAGATGATCTAATGATGTCAAGATGAAATGCTGTCAGTGTAAGTCTATAAAGACAGTATAACACTGTCAAAAATGAAAGGAAATTATGGCATTGTAAGTTCTACTACCATTAAAAGATGTGAGAAGGAAAGGGTTCCACAATCTGGGGCAATGTCTGTTATGACAGATCTGCTCAAGCGACTTAAAAGACAAACTGGCATTCTTCATCTAATTTTCTTTATCCAAAGAGTTTTTACTAAAATTTTCTGTTAATTTCCTATATAAATGTCTTCAAGCCCAGAATAGGACTATGTTTCTCAAAAGCAATTTGTGTCTGAAACATTCATTGTTCTTTGGATCTATGGTCCAACATTAATTGCACCATATAATCATTTCTCTTGCAAGGGTAGGGAGTACATTTTAAAAGTTTTGTGAAGGGTAATAGTCCTCAAAGTTTTACCCTTTGTAGAGACCTTGGCAGTAACAGAGATCTTACTTATACATGGCATAACTCGTGGGAAAAGGAAATAGGATTTATCCTCTAAATACATCAGATTTTGAAAAGCTTTGGGAACATCCAAGCTGATAAGAAAATAAAATCTTTCTATATACTACTTTTGTGCATTTGGAAGCCTCCAGTATTAATTCTCTGAAGTTTTCTATCATGTGAGGGGTTCAGATTTAGT
The DNA here is from genome assembly GCA_963573935.1 of Arctocebus calabarensis. NCBI lineage: Eukaryota > Metazoa > Chordata > Mammalia > Primates > Lorisidae > Arctocebus > Arctocebus calabarensis. The sequence continues at coordinate 10,215 of CAUYON010058303.1, forward strand.
GCTATAAAAAATACAAAGCCACAATTTCTGCCAAGACTATTCAAAAGATAAAAATCAAAATGATATAAGGAATATAGAGGAAAATTCTAGGAAAAGTTAGACAAAGAATTGAACTTTGTGGTGCTCAGGGATTCCTCCAGCCCATGTGGTTATTTTGTTTGAGTTAGAAACAAATTCTCTTCTGTCCAGGCAAATGCGCCCCTGTCCTGGGCACAGGGCAGGCTAGATTTCAGCTCCCATTTCCTCCTTATCACAGAACACTTGTGCAGTGCACAGCCTGCATAACCACAGACGGTGGCCCTGACCATTCCTCGCTAGCTGACATAAGCCATATAGATCAACTCTAAGGTGCCTAGAAAATCTCTGCTTTGCCAGGCTATCAAACGGGACTGTCAAGAGAGGGCATTCCGAAGAACTTGGGCGAGTATTAGAAATACACCACAAAATCAACATTTGGCCAATACCATTCAAGTTTAATTCTATTGTCCTAGTATAGTTTTTATCTTTCACTTTCAAAAATGTCCCTGTTCAGATGACAAATTATAGGATCATCCTAAATATAACTTTGATAGGAAACAGCGTGAAAATTTTGTCAGAAATTTCTACAAACAGGTGTGTTAGATACACATGTGGAGGTGGAAAGGAAGAGGAAAGAAAGAACGGCAGCAAATGGTGGGACAAAACCGCCTCGGTTCCATGTGTGTCTGTCATCAGTTAGTTCCTGGGGCCAACCGCTCATGGACATTCAACACCAGTTACAGAATTAAGTTTTCTGTTTAGGGCAACTTCCTCCTGGGAATGTTCCTTGCTCCAATATTACAGACTTTCCACTCCAGATACACAGCCTATCTCAGGAAAGTTTCCTAAAGTGTGGATGCTCGTATCTAACCACTGGATTCCAAAGAAATGAAACTCATTAAAGGGAAGGAAAACTGTTGGTATAAACAAACTATTAAAACTAAAACAGATGCAGTTTATCGTATGTATCCTTAGGACTAAGACTATAAAGAAAAGAGAGTAGCAACAGAAATGCTATTCTGTTATTTAAAGCCTCCGTTTTTTGCTTTTAGTTTCCATAGGGTATAGGATTTCTGGTTTTAGAGAATTCCCACACAATAAATTTATTAGCCACAGGATCATAATTGTCATCACTGTCTGATGTTTCTCAGGATAAAACAGGATGATGATGCCCTGCCTTATAAGCTGTTGTGAAGATTAAATGAAATATTTACACAAAGGATTCAGCATATAGAAATGGCCTAATGTGGCTATTTTTAATATTAAGAGTAGTAAGTTTGCATTAGTCTCTACCCAACTCTTTTTGTGTGTGTATAACCTACAGTGTTCTAACCATGGGAAACGCTGACTACTCTCAGGTAACGACACAGTTTAAATAGCACGTGTCAACTGGGAAGTTAGGAAATCAGGGCTCCTTTTGCCTTACTTTCCAGGAATACTGTGAGAATAAACACTAAATTATATGAGAACCCTCTAAGGTTTAAAGAAAAAGTTTTAAAACTCAAAGCAAATACAAGGTATTATTATTATTATAAAGTGGTCTCTTTGGGTCTCAGTGTATTAATCTGTCAAACAGGTATTCAAGGAGTAACTTTATTCAAAAACAAACATATTCAAAAGTAGATATCCATTCCCAAAGAGCTAAGCAAATAGAAAACCCCTGGCTCGCTCTGGGCCAGCCACCTGGAGAGCAGGTGAGGTGGCCATTTGTGTTTCAGGGGTATGAGAGAACGAAGCCATACACTTTCCTTTTCTCAGGAGTACACAGACCTACACCTGCAGCAGACCACACCTGGGCCACACACGCTCCACACCTGGAGCAGAAGGTTCAGCAAGCCCAACGTGTAGCCTCCATGCCCACGAGAAGGTAAGAACTGCAAGGAAGTCAGTAGGGAGAAAGAGGCAGTCAGTCTGACAAGGGGAAACCACAGCCCCACACAGAGCCACAACGCCAGGCTGAGATGTTTCTAGGTACAGTGTGGGGTGGAAGGGACACACACATGGCAATGTTCACGGCAGTCCTCAAAGGCCAGGCAGGCACTTTACTCTCAACAGCAGTAGCTGGCAGGCAGTGCCACCGCATCACTGCTCAACCCCAGCAATAAAGGGTGAGGTACGAATGCCAATATGGAATATGAGCAAGTTCAACTTAAATGAAAGGCAAATATATAAAAGCTGAGGACCACCCATAACAGCCTGACACAGCTACTTCTCCAGGCTACTGTGAAAGTCGAAGTGAATTATACGTGAAATCCCTTTGGGAAAAACCATTTAAAGGTCTATAAAATTTGCAAAAGGCACTCCAAATGTTCACCATACGACTGTGAAGAGGAATGGAGCCCAATAACATTTTAGAAACATTTAGAGAACACTTTTCCTAAACTGTAATATTTAGGGCCAAGTTGGATTTTTAATGACCCTAGTAAAAGAAAGTCACAAAGAAGTGAACAATCATTAGCACCTACTACCCCATTCATTCCAGTTTCTCTGAGAAGTGTTCCCCCAAAGACAGTCTTTGGTTGAGCTAGTGCTTTTCCCTGTCACCCCAGGGATTATTCTGATTCAGAGAGAGCAGAGTGGTTCTGTTTCTCTCTTTATTTTCTGTTCTTCTGCCTATTTCTCTCTTATCTCTTTCACTCTTGTTACAGGTTAGGAAAAATTGCCAAGCAATTTTGATTAATAGATACTTTCCCTCTATTAAAAGTATTATCCCTGAAGCAAAGAAGATCTTCTCTTTGGTTCATCTATTTTTCTCACTGCTAAAAATTCTTCCTATCTTCTCCAAGTTTGCTGTGTAAGTTAACTACCAGTGACTTAGCCTAATTACTCTATAACATTAACTGAAACACCTCTGAAACTCTTAGCAAGTGTACAAAAGCTATCAAGCAGTACACCTTCAAAGCAGCTAGACATTCAAATCACAAAGAAGGCAATGAAAAGATGGAAGGAAAAAAGTCATATCCAAAAATACATTCTGAATTTTTTCATGTATTAATACAACTACTCTTGCCTGTATCTGTTTTTTTTTTTTTTTAATTTTCTTTGTTGCTTTTCTTCTTAGCTTTTTTCCCTAGGAAAATATTTAACACAATGTCTTTACATATTCTGTAGCTAGCTGAAGTCCAGAGTATCATAAGAAATATCTTTCCCTCCTTTAACTTCAAGGATTCCTGGAACTTGTAAGAAAAATTCTAGAAATCTCCAAACCTCATTTTAGTACATGCAGACACATAGTAGGTTGACTGCAAAGTGAGGTCTGTCAAAAGTTGATTTCCTAAGTAATCAACTGAGATGCATACATCAATTGATTGAGGGGTCTGTGAGAAGAAGCACTGGGCACATGCAGTTACATGCCCCAAATTATAACCCAGGATGCAGCAATAAATTACAGGAATATATACGTTTATTACACTTTGCTACACACACCAGCCAAGAACCTGCAATGTTGAAAGAGTGAAATAAAATAAAACTGAAGACTTAATGATGAAAAAGTAAAATTTTGCTTAACTGTCCATGACCTATATAAATTGAGTGTTACTAAGATTCTGACTGCAAGTAATAGATCTTTCCTGTCCACAATTTCAAAAGTGACTCCATTGCTGTGTCAGCTACACTTCACTTGGAAAGCTATTGACTTTTCCTTTCTGTTGCCTTAATTTTCTTTTGCAAGAACACAGAGGGATGCAAGTCCAGGTGGGCACTGTGCCTTCGGTTGATTGTGCTGTGTAACACAGCAGGGAAACCTCTTATCTCAGACTGGGATTGCCTGTTTAAGAATTTTTTTCTCTGTATAAGGTGTAAGGTAGTAAATACAGCTGTAGAAAAGGGTTTTGTATTTTCTTGATGTTTGTTTTAATCTATTAAAATGATATAATTAAGGCAGAGTGCAAAAATGACTACAAAATTATCTGGTTTTGTGCATACATGTTGGGAGCCAGGTTTCACCTGGCCCACAGTGTTTAAATAACCTGAATGGATTTGACTTTAGAATTGGTTTTCTACATCTTTGCATGCAGTGTTGTCAGCATAAAATACAATGGCTTAGGATCAATGAACTTTAAAATTCTAAATTGATCTTGGAATTAGGATGTTATTTAAGAAGTCTTAAGCTTCACTCTTGCTTTGCCTTGCCAGAGCTGGATCACGGCTCTGAATTCCTGTCTGCCAATTACTTTTCTTTTAACTCCACAAGGGATATTTTTTTAATTGGAATATTTAATTTATATATCTCTAAGAAGAATAAAGATTTTGTAAACAGTATTACAGCCAAATCTTCCTTTCAAGAAGATGAAATCTGAGTTCAGGATGAAGAATATGCCTCAATTTCAATTTGCAAAGACATATAATAATATAATCCCATTTACTTCCTACTTAGATGAACTTGAAGTGTTTTCAGCTGTGGTATATTAAATTTGCCTCCTTATAGAGAATAGATTTGAGTGGATACTTAAGGCCTTTTCCTAGCTAGTTATGTTTAAGTTAAATGAATAAACATATTTTAATGTCCTAATTACAAAAACAAAACGTGTAGAAGTCTATGATCTGCCCTATCATTTGGAAATAAACTGAAAAATCCTATTAGGTTGGAATTAAGTGGAAAATAGTTTTCCCTACTGGGGATTTTTAATTTATTCAGAATATTTATATAATTGCCTACCACTGAATCCTGTGAGATTACTTTGTTGGAGATGCTCTTTCACTCCAAATACATTTTTCTTGAGGACAAGGGGATGTTATAATTAATATCAGCATGGGAGGAACTCTTCTATTTATCCTCCATCACCTACTCACACCCCTTTTCCATCTTCTTCCTCCCTGGATGACCTTATTTTTAATTTATATGGGCTGGTACACATTTTGGCCTAGGCCTAGTTAGTTCAGCAACTAACCTGGGAAGAACATTGAACATAGGTGGGAAGTTAAACAGTTTTGCTAATGCAGAAGATGAGCCACCTCTGGATATCAGTTCTGAGTCAGTGTGCCTGTGTTGGGACACAAAGGACACTTAGCTGTACTGCCAAAAGTCAATCACTGACTTATTAAATATTTTTGAAAGCCTTCACCACTTTTGCAGTCATCGCCCATGTCTTTTTATCTCACCTACATTCACAGAAATATATCTTTTCCATGCAAACATCATATTGAATATTTCAGGGCTGTTACCTGGAGTTAATAAGTGGTCTTAATATCCTAGTTCAAAGATAACTGCAGCTAGGTTTATAGTGGCTCATGCCCATAAACCTAGCACTCTGGGAGGCTGAGGCAGGAAGATTACTCAAGCTCAGAGTTTGAGACCAGCCTGAGCAAGAGGGAGACCTAGTCTCTACTAAAGATTGGAAAACTCGCCAGGTGTTGTGGTAGGTGCCTGTAGCCTCAATACTTGGGAGGCTGAGGAAGAAAAATCGCTTGAACCCAGGAATTTGAGGTTGTTGTGAACTAGGCTGAGGTCATGACACTCTAGTCTAGGCAACAGAGTAAGAGACTGTCTCTTAATAAATAAATAACTGAAGCTCCATTGTAAAGAAAATGATTACTCAGATTTACCTGCACAAAATATATGATTCAACCAGCTTTGTTTGGGATTTTTTTTTAAAGTGCTTTATAAACCATGATCAATAAAGACATTGTAACAATGAACTTCCTTAATAGCATTTTTCACTAGATATTTTAAAGTAATAGATAAAGCACTGAAAATCAAGGGAAAAATAAACCTCAGCTCAAGAATAGACTTTTGAAAGACAAGTGTTCCACTGATAGAAATTCTAAAGTCAGGAAGCATTGTTTAGGGCGGCGCCTGTGGCTCAGTGAGGGGCGCTGACCCCATATACCAAAGGTGGCGGGTTCAAACCTAGCCTTGGCCAAACTGCAAAACAAAAAAATAGCTGGGCTTTGTGGTGAGTGCCTGTAATCCCAGCTGCTCCGGAGACTGAGGCAAGAGAATCGCCTAAGCCCAGGAGTTGGAGGTTGCTGTGAGCTGTGTGACGTCACGGCACTCTACCGAGGGAGATAAAGTGAGACTCTGTCTCTACAAAAAAAGAAAAAGCAGGGTGGCGCCTGTGGCTCGGTGAGTAGGGCGCCAGCCCCATATACCGGTGGTGGTGGAGGTGGCGGCTTCAAACCCAGCCCCGGCCAAAAAAAAAAAAAAGCATTGCTTATATCAAGTGCTAGCATGTTATGGGGTCTTCTATTTACCAAAATTAAGTGCATCCAATTTGTGTATACAATGTATGTTTTAAACGAATGTAAGTTTCCACATTGAAAAGATCTCAATTTCCATAAATTATTGTTAAGTACATTAAGCCCCAAAGAAAATGTGTTCTACTTATGGCAAACCTAGGAGTAAACAGATTTCCAGATGGGCCAGAGGAGAAAACTGAGTAAATGCTGCTATTAAAATTATCTCTCCCCGCTTCTATCTCAGCCTCCCTACTGACTCAGTGGTACTCTCTTCCCAGTTCATAGTGAGTAGCCACCAGAAGTGTCCTCATCTAGCTAGAGTAGGACCTGCTTCCTCAGAACTGTCAAGGAAGAAAGGTCGCCATCGATGTCATCCGGTCACCCCGGGTTGAGACACTGCACAGCTGTTACACCTAAGAATCCGGGGTGGGCGTAGAGGTTGGTGGAGTTCACCCACCACTCCCGGCCCCTGGCTGAAACCCAGAAAAAGGAGAGCTGATGGGACAGAGGAGGAATTGTATGAATGTGCCACCCGCAAGAAATAAAGGAAAGGAAGGAAAGTGCGTGAGAGTGGAGAGAAAGATGTATTGGAAATAGAAAAAAGCCACTTGGTATTGGATAGGGAAGACCAGACGGTGTTGTCCGGCCAGTGACCGAGCTTGGGAAGTTTGCCATTTGCGAGCTGCTCCTCGAAGACACTGGGTGGCGCTCGAGGTAAAGACTTGCGCTTCTCCTTAGGGTTCCCTCAACACAACGTCCTCCCCACCCCTTTGCAGATTTCCGCTACTAAAAGATGAAATTACTCACATTCTTCCTACGTGTCCCAATGGGAGCGCTGGAGGAGTTTGATACCGTAGGGCAGTCTCTCCACGGCTGGGTCTGTCGGTGGGTTTTGAGAGGCAACAGCGTCCTGCCGGGGGGCCTTCGGACAAAGCTGGAGGCCTTGTCACAGCCACCCCACAGTACGGCAAAAGTTGTTGCCCCAGAGCCCAGATGCCCGGCTCCTGTGGACCCTGACCCTGGGTCGGACTTCACGGCCAGACCCGGCCCGGGGCCGCCAGTGCAGAGACCCACAGTGACTATATTGTAGGATGAGCTGCCCGCTCCCTCTCCCTCCGGGCTGTCTTTAAGGAAAGGGTGTGGGAGAAAAGTGGGGTTAACCCAGAAAAGAGGCAAAACAAAGTCAAGAATGTCAGAGACACTGTAAGATTTGGCCTCACCCAGAAGCGCTTTTTGCTCTAGTGACTCTGCTGGGAGTGAGGGCCAATGTCATAGCGGTTTAGAAATTCGAATGAAGTTAACATTCTTCACTCCAGCCCAGGTCTTTTTGTCTTATAAAATGTAGGTTAAAATGTCTTTTTTGACCTCCGGGTGCATATGTGTGTGTGGGGGGGAGGGGAGTTAAGGTCTAGAGCTAACTTTATAATATTCTGTTCAACCAGATCCCCAACTTGTAACTATTGCCCAAATTCCGAAGCTTCCAATGCCATCCCAGTTGGAATCTACCTTCCCAGAAAGGTGTGAGGGCATCGCTAGCCCTGTTTGACATAGCCGCATCGCCTTTACTTCCCCGCCACGTTGTAACTTTTAAATCTCTATTAAAGGAATAGTGTTGAGGATGGGGGGGAGGCAAAAGGGGGCAGCCTGGTGCCCTGCCCCCTTGCCTTTGCTGGAAAGCGCTTTAAACTTTTCCTGGCATTGATTTGGAAAAGCGATTTGATTCATGTAATTGAATGCAAGGTGCCATGTGGCTTGATGGGTGCGGAGAACTTCTCCTGAGCAGAAACCAGAACCCCAGTCCCGTGGGGTCAACAGTGTTTTTCTGCCGCTGGTAGCTCCTCACAGCCTAAATCTAGAAAGAGAAGAGCAGTGCAGAAATCAGCAGCCCGAGGGTCAGGACCCGCGGGCAGCTGTGGTTCTGGTTACCCCGAAATCCATCTCGGAGGCGTCTATCTGCACGCAATTCAGGCTAGGGGGACCAGGAGCACGGTCCCGGATTCTAGGTTCTCTGTGAGCACTCAGCACTGAAGTTTCTCCCAATAGCTGTGGTTTTATAGCTCCCAGACAGCAAAGGCAGAGGGTTGATGCACACAGCTTAAAGTTCCGGCGTGGGGCTGGCATCCTGTACTGGGTTCCAGACTCCTCAGCTCTCCCTGGCGGCCTGTCTTGGGCCACGTAGCTTCACAGCCAATATAAGGCTGAACTAAGACTACACACAACTTACGCGGAGGCATTCTTCTTCAGTTGAGCCGAGGGAGAGAGAGGCCAGATAGATAGTCTCACTCTGAATAGATCATGGGGCTCCCAGGTTGCCTGTTTTGGATCCCCTACAGGGAAGACGCTGAAGGCCCTAAACCAGGATCCAGCTTCTGGATTTGCCTATTGAGAGGAGTGGAAATGAGGAGCTGGGGAGCGGACAAGGACACATGTTAAATTTCTAAGCTCCTAGCTGGATCAGGAACAACACATCATGAAGAGGCAAACTTCAGACTGCACATACTGAGAGTACAATTTTTTGCATATGAGCTAAGACGTTTAATGGAGGTGGGAGGGCGGAAAAGGAGAGGTCACAGGAACCCAGGCCTGGGGAAAAGAAAGATGGCCTTGGGTGCCACATCCATGAAGTTAGTGGGGGGAAATCAGTGGGGATTATCCGACTTCCTAGAAGGGCTTTAATCTTCCTTCCCTTTCTCATCTTTTCGGCATTCCTATTCCTACCCAGAGGGGTGACAGATCATAGGTGGATCAGTTCACTGTTCTAGAAGTCTTTGGCCACGAAACAGTCTGTAGACCCTATTCCTATGGCTTCCCAAATGTGAGGCTGCTGGCTCTTGGAAGCCAGCAAGGAGGACTTAGATATCATTAAGTTATTTGTGCTTAAGACAATGATTTTTTTAAAGTCATTGTAAAGACTTCGGAAACTCTCTGTTGTTGACCACTGAATGGACAGTGTGAATTCTTGAGCATCCACTCCAGGCCTGAGAGACATTCATTTCCTGCCAACGAAGTTGCCTCTTACCCCAAATGCAAATTTTCAACACATGTAAGTTGTAACTTGATTCCCAACACTCTCCTATTAAAAAAAATACTATTTTCTGCTCCTTCTCACCTTCACCCTCCATCCCCATATCATGATCAGTGTTCAATTCTACAGGCATCCTGGGTGCAGCCCATGGGGGCGGGGAGATGGGGAAAGACAGTCACGGACCTCATCCCCAGACAGACACTTTAGAGTCTGCTGGTTGGAACACATTGTCTCCAGACATCACAGAGCTGGGTGCCGGGGCGTCTGCGTTCTCTTTGGCATGCACTAAACACAGATTGACTGAGACTTCCCCTCCCCCAACAAGCAAAAACACACATACACGCGCGCGCGCACTCACACACACACAAACACTCTCCCTCCCGCCTTCATTCCCCCCCTCTTTTTTAAGCAATGCTTTGTTGTGCTAAAACTAGTTGGACGGGTTAGGGTGTTGCTGCAGCTCGGTCGGCTCTGGCCAATGGAACCCGATCCACCCCGCTGTGCGTAAGCGCGCAATTAAGGATTTAACCAAGGCTGTGCTGCGCCTCAGCCAGCAGTCAGCGGGCCGGAGACAGCGACTCCACGACTCCCAGCCTCCTCCTCGCCGCGGCCGTCGCCGCCTCCTCCTCTTCCTCCTCCTCCTTCGCTCCCACAGCCATGTCTGCTTAGACCGGAGCAGCCCCACAGCCAACTCAGGCAGCAGCCACCTCTGCACCAGCAAGAACAGCCGCTGCCGCCGCGCCACTGAGCGATGACAGGAGTGTTTGACAGAAGAGTCCCCAGCATCCGATCTGGTGACTTCCAAGCTCCGTTCCAGACGTCCGCAGCCATGCACCATCCGTCTCAGGAATCGCCAACTTTGCCTGAGTCGTCAGCCACCGATTCCGACTACTACAGTCCCACGGGGGGTGCCCCGCACGGCTACTGCTCTCCTACCTCGGCTTCCTATGGCAAAGCGCTGAACCCCTACCAGTATCAGTACCACGGCGTGAACGGCTCCGCCGGGAGCTACCCAGCCAAAGCTTACGCCGACTACAGCTACGCCAGCTCCTACCACCAGTACGGCGGCGCCTACAACCGTGTCCCGAGCGCCACCAGCCAGCCAGGTACAAGGGCGGGGGGGGGAAGGCATATGCAAGGGGGAACAGGACGCCAGGGGTGCGAGGGAGGATGGTAGATTGGGGACCACGCCGTCCGCTGCGGTGGTGCACCAGGCAGAAGGGAGTAGGGGCCCGACTCTGCCACCAAGAAAGGTTGTTAGGCCAGCATTTTACAAATTCTTGGTGGAAGAACCCTGCGGGTGTTTGAACTAGTGTCTCTGTCCTCAGGCACCTTCTAGAGCCCTTCAGTCGGTGAATTCCCAGCTTTCCTGGCCAGGAAGCCAGCTAGGCTGCAAAAGGGGTAGGGGTGAGAGAAGAAAGAATCAAGCAGCCTCAGTGGCATTTGCGTAATAAAGGAGGTTAGTTGTTGGACTTTTTGGTAAGCGTGCGGGCTTGGTGCGAGTGGGAGTGGAAGCCTGCCCCCAATACTCATTCGAGTTGAGTCTGGGGGCCGCCGCGAACTAGCGTGGTGCGGGTGCCCAGAGCGTGCCGAGTGGGGGTGGGAGGTTGGGGGGGCTGCAGCCCGCCAGGGAAGAGCGAGCGGAGAGCTTTGCGGTTTATCCAAGGCATTTCCAAAATCAAAAAGCCATTTAAAGGTGGAGAAGGGTTGCTGAGAGGTAGCGTTGTTGGAGGATATTTTTTTCCTTTCTCTATGGGTGCCTAAAATTTGTCTTCCCCTCCCCCCTCCTCCTTTTTAGTCCATCTTGAAACTTACTTGGACAGTTTAAGAGGTTTAGTGAACTTGGGCGGTATGAGAGAGGCATGAGGTCTCGGTAGAGAGGTTTTACTGGTCAAGTTTGATCTCTTCCCACTAGCACATTAATAATCCTGCTAATATTAGCATCCCCTCTCCTCTGGCAGACCACAGTGCTCATCCTCCACCCTTCTCCCAGAAGCTCAGCACACATACATGCGCGCACACACACCCTGGAGGCATTCTCTGCCCAGTCCTGGTATGTGGTACTTTGGGGGGGAAGGGGACTTTTGGCCCCAGGACACGTTTGTAAAACAAGCCTTCAGAAACTCTCCACCCCATCCCTCCCCACACCCCTCCTCAAGACAGTGAGAAATTCGTCCTGACTTGCCACCCCTTTCCTACGAAAACATCCCACTACCACTGATTCCTTTTCAATGTGTGACTCTTGAACTTTGAAAGAGAGCCCGGGGGTGGGGTGTATCCGTTTCTTTCACTGTCGCTGCATTTCGTGCATAAGTGGAAGATTTTTTTCTTTTGGCCAAGAACATATTAAGTCTATTTGCAAAAGAAACCAGACACATCTGTGCCCTCGCAGATCTGCAGCGAGATTATGGGGGCTGCATAATCGGCCCTCTGTCTGCGGCAGCCCCGACCGCTTGCTGCTGAAGTGAAGGAGCATAGTTTGCTTGTGGGTCTTTGAACTTTGGAGACCTCGGTTAACGTCTTCCCTGCCCATGCGTCTGGTCTCTGCGGGCGCCCGAACAGACGCCGACAGAAGCGGGGTCACGGCCTGGGGCCTCCCCCTGGAAGCCCCGGGAGGAGTCGGCAGTTCTTGTCCCAGAAACTCCCGGGAGCACAGGGTGGGCTTAAAAACAAGTTAGGGATAAGTTGGAACCCCCACAAGTTCTGAATCTCGGACACTGAGATGTAAACTGTGCTATAGGAAGGGCTTTGCACAAATTTCCCTGAATGAGCAGAGTGGGAATTCAATGCATCACCCTGCTTTTCCCTGATTCTGGGGAGGGGGCATGTAGCTTTGGGTCTTGAAAAGCAAAGGTGACAATGTGGAGAAAGTGTGAAAACTGCACGTTAAGAAACTCAAGGATTGTATTTGAGACCTTTCTGCAAAAGGGCCATTGTCTGGTTACAAGCTCTAACCAAGTCTGTTTTGATTATTTAGAGAAAGAAGTGGCTGAGCCCGAGGTGAGGATGGTGAATGGCAAACCAAAGAAAGTTCGTAAACCCAGGACTATTTATTCCAGCTTTCAGCTGGCTGCATTACAGAGAAGGTTTCAGAAGACTCAGTACCTCGCCCTTCCAGAACGAGCCGAGCTGGCCGCCTCGCTGGGACTGACACAAACACAGGTAAATCCAGCCGCGGCGGTGCACGGGACCCGCCTATGCTGCAAGCCTGGCTGGGCCTCGGGGTTTGGTTCCGACTGCCTGGAGCCAATTCGTTAGTCCCCAAGAGAAACTAACAGTCACTAACCTCTGCACCCCTTTTTGCAAGAGTCAGGCCTTGTGTCGCTGTCATGTGACAGTGGGAATGGGATTCATCGTTTGTCTGCAGATGATCCCACATCGGGCCTCCAGGGGCGGGGTGCTGGTAAGTCAGGTTGGAAACAAGGGGAGGCTCATTTCTGGGACGGTCTCAAAGCCTTAGGAAATGTATCTGTTCCCTTCACAATGCGCAGCCCCCCGTGGAGAACATGGCCGGGAGGCCTAGCAGTAGTCCTAGGTCAGCAAAGGCTGAACACGTTGCCTCGGGCGGGAGAAACTGTAGGGTCGCGCCCTGGGCCTTCGGGAGTTTCAGGCCCCAGCAGCCTGAGGGTCGCGAGGTGAGAGGCGCTGTGTATGGGGCAATCTTCCTGGATTGTTCCTTTACTCCTCCAACCCAGCTGGGCCTATAGAAGTATAAAGAATGTTCTAGTCACCGCCCTGAGCTTCAGGGGGAATTTGGCCTCACAGAGCTGGGGAAGGAGTGAGTCGAGTCGTGCAGAAGGTTGGGGATCTGTCTTTTTCCCTCAATACACGCGCGCTTAGTGTTCCCGCGCCCCTTCCCCGCCAGGCTCCGGCCATGGTTTTGGAGACCGTCGTTGCGCCGAGTTCTGAGCGCCCTGCACAGGCCTACATGTGCGCACACGCCGCCGCCGACACTCGGGCTCACACTTACCGCACTTACGCCCCCTCCCCCAAACCGAACAAAAGACAGAAGCTCTGGGGTCGTGCCCTTGCAGTAGCCGGTGCGCGCAGAGCCGGGCAGGGCGTCCTGTGAGGCCAGAGCTCTACCGTTTGCCTGGGGCCCAGCTTCTTGGCCGCAGGGCCAGGCCGCCTGGGGGCCCGAAGATGCTTCCAGTAGCCACCCCAGGGAGGCGCGGGCGACCTCTGAGTGTCCCGGTAACGTGTGCCTTTGTTCCCCCACCCAGGTGAAAATCTGGTTTCAGAACAAAAGATCCAAGATCAAGAAGATCATGAAAAACGGGGAGATGCCCCCGGAGCACAGTCCCAGCTCCAGCGACCCAATGGCGTGTAACTCGCCGCAGTCTCCGGCGGTGTGGGAGCCCCAGGGCTCGTCCCGCTCGCTCAGCCACCACCCTCATGCCCACCCTCCGACCTCCAACCAGTCCCCCGCATCCAGCTACCTGGAGAACTCCGCTTCCTGGTACCCAAGCACAGCCAGCTCAATCAATTCCCATCTGCCACCGCCCGGCTCCTTACAGCACCCGCTGGCGCTGGCCTCCGGGACACTCTATTAGATGGGCTGCTCTCTCTTGCTCACTTTTTTTGGGACTACTGTGTTTTGCTGTTTTAGAATATCATAAAGAAAGGAATTCATATGGGGAAGTTTGGAAAACAGAAACAAAAAAGATTCATGTGTAAAGCTTTTTTGCATGTAAGTTATTGCATTTCAAAGGACCCTCTCCTCCCCCCCCCTTTTTTACAGAGGAACTTTTTTGCGCAACTGTGGACACTATCAATGGTGCCTTGAAATCTATGACCTCAACTTTTCAAAAGACTTTTTTCAATGTTATTTTAACCATGTAAATAAGTGTAGATAGAGGAATTAAACTGTATATTCTGGATAAATAAAATTATTTCAACCATGACAGCAGAATGTTTCTGAAAAAATACTTCTTTTTGCCCCCAATAACTAGGTAGTAAAGTTTTATGGAGGCAATTAAAGAAAGACAAGCTCTTCAGAGATCTAACAAGGCAAAAGAAAACATAAGTCAGGAGCTACATGCATGCACTCTGAGTATGTGTATGTACTGGATGCTATATTTGTGTGTCTATATACATATGTAGAATGTTTATAGTACTGCTGTATCCTATGTGTATTTAGGTGGTTTTCAGCCTAGCCACACACAAAAAAAACTTTAGATAATTTTAGTTTAAATTCTAATTGTTTCAGGTAGAAAGTAATGATCAAAATACATCCGTCCTACTCTGTGTGTCTGTGAGAACGCAGCAGAAATCCCTCAATGACTCCTCTGAATTCTAAGCTCAAAGCAATTATCACGGAGAACTGCCCCCCCCACCCTTTCAGCCTCCGTGTAGTGCCAGAACAATTAGACAAATTACCTTTCAAAGGGTACATCCAGAGATGAAGAAAATGAAAAGAAAGAAAAAGAAAGGAAAAAAAAAATCTTCCCTCATTCCTATAACATTTTTTTAAAAAATCTGAAATGTTTGGGACATGGTAAATGGTACAGCCTTGAACTCCTTAAGGGTATGATTATACATTTGTCTGAGGTCTTTCAGAGAGAGGAAAAAGTCCTGGAGACTGAGAACAATGATAGACCTAAATCGTAGGCCAAGCAGGGCATGTGATAGCGGTGGTAGGGCATTTATCATTTCTCCCTTCAAGAGGGGGGATTGCCAAGAGAGGGAACCTCAGGGTGGGGAGAAGGGGAAGAAAGTTGTGGTGCCTTGTTAATTTCATTTGCACAAGGTAATATTTCTTAATGTAAATGTTTTTCTTCCATCCTCTTAGCTACTGTATAGCTTTTTCAGGAGGGAGCTTCCTCTGTTTTGCTTTTACATAAAAGAGTGGGAAAGCCAGTTCCAAACAATGAAAAATGGAATCCATTTCTAGGGGATTCCTCCTTTGTGAAGCCTCCTTTGGGGCAGAGAGGATGCACTTACAGAAACAGTGCCCTGTGTCCCTTGTCTTCGTGCACTCCTGCATTAAATTATCAACAGTGTGACCAGAGCTACATCCTGGTTGGGAGCTGTGCCCCTAGGCCTGACTTGTAGGGGTCTTTTCTGGTTGTCTGCCCTTTGGTCCACCTGACTTTATTTTCTTAGGATACCAAGGGAAATCCTGTGTTGGAAATTACAAGATGTGTGTGAAATATTTTACAGCAAGGAAGTCAGCAGCAATAAATGTGACAAAAGAGCCTTCTTAAAGGAGGGGGGGATTAGAGCGTAAAATTATATCCTGTCATCTGAGGATTTCTGAGAAGACTCTTCCAGAGTTGGTAGACTAAACCTGAAAAGGCATGCTGTGTGCCCGGAGGGGAATTTACCCGCGCTCCTCTCTTTCACCTGCTCTCCCCTGCCCTCTCTGCTGCTGCTCTTCTCCTTCGGTCCCTCCGATTTTTTCTTTCTCTTCCCTCTTTCTTTCTGGAAGTGATACCAGGCTCCAATTTGGAATGGCTTGGGCCTTAGAGGATTCAAGGGTTTGACGCATAGTTAGACATAGCCCCGCCTGGCCGCGGCCTTCCGAGCTGTGGACCTCGCGGCTCGGCTCCGACACCCCTAAGCCAAGCGGTGCACCTCACCCTTCTCCTTCCTGCCCCTTCCGCTCTTGCCGACCCTTCTCCGAAGAAGCGCTGGACAGGATCGGGGTTCGGCAGTCCAGTGTTGTCCCCGTTTGTTTTCTGTGTTCACGGAGCATTAGGAGGACGGGGGAAGAAATGGAGCTATCTACTTCCTGCCTTACTTTATTTGCTAGTAAGGATTTTGGGAGTGTCCATTGCACAGAAAGCTGGTATTTTATTTCTAGCGACACCGGCTGGGAGAAACCCGCCGCCACGGTTTGCCAAGGGCGCCTAGCTTTCCCTGCGAGGGCGCCTCTCCCTGCCCCGGGGGTGCTGGTTTGGAAAGAGGGGAGCACCAGTGCAGTCCTCTAACGTTTCCCACCTAATGGCTGCTTGAAAGTGGGAAGGATGCGCTCGGAATATGTTTTTCCTCTTACTGCACATGGAGAGGACAGATATTTTTTCAGGTGTCTCGTCCTCCCCCCACCTCCATTGCGGGTGTGAAAAAAGGGGAATTCTTTTATCACCCCAATCAGTAGGCACGGTCAAGCAGAGGGAAGGATGGATTCGGACTCTTCTAGAGAATAAAGAGGGAAGCTCTTTTTAAAATAATTACTCCTTCACTCCTAGATGTGACGCTGCTTGTTGTTAAGGACACTAAAGCCTCATTGCGAGGTGGCCAGGCCCAACGCCGGGGGTGGGGAGTGGACACACACTTGGTTTTAAGATTCCTTCCCTTGTGCTAACCTCACTTCTTCCACTCGCAAAGGTCTCTTCTCCCGCGCGTTTTTTTTTTTTTTCTTTTTAACTTGGTCAGGGAGCCATGGACAAAAATATTCTGGTAAACCAGTCTGCAGCGGGCTTTCCCTGGCACCATAGGGATTCTCCCCGGGGAATTTAACTCCCTGCAGTCCTGCGCCCAAAGATAAAAATAACAGATCCTCAGCAAAGTCTAAAAATATCTATGTGATGTTTCTCTCCCTCACGCCCCCTTCCACCTTCCATCTTCATCTCCATTGTTTATTCCTGCGCCTAATATAAGCCTATACCATTCCCCAGCCTATTCTGGGACAGAGACCACACTCTCCAGGAGTGTGCGCAGCCTGTCTTTTCTCCCTGTCCCTTCTGGTCCCCAGTTGTCTAGCTCTCAGTCTAGGGCTCCCAAGATGAATCACGCCTATGTTAAGATTAATTTTCTTGTCTGTGGGTCTCTCTCTCTGTCGCATGCGCACACACACACACACACACACACACGTAAATACTTCCAACACTTCGCCCCCATCTTTAGAGCTTCTCACAAAGCCCAGGAGGCTTGGGGCATGCCGGCGGGGCCAGCGCCATCCCTCAGTGCCCTGCCAGCCTCCTGGTCCCTCCTGTAAGAGATCAGTAAAATTGGCCTTTGTTTGAAGCTCGGGTTGGACTAGGCGGATTTCTGCCCTTTTCCCCCCTTTTTCCTGGCGGCCACCTCCATGTGGGACAAGGGGCGGCCTGGGGATCCGAGAGAAGCCGCATTCCTGTGGGTGCCAGGCGGCTCCAGTGCTGAGCCACAGGGCCTGAGACACACACACACACAGAGGAACCCACAGACCTCAATGCCCTTGATCTCTCTTCTCTCTCTCCCTCTCTCTCTCCCCTTCCCGTCGGGGCTCCCACCCGGGAGCCTGTCCAGCCACACTTGGATCCACCCAGGACTCTGCCTCGGGCTGCTGCGCGATGACCCGCACAAAGACACGCGCACACAGCCCCTCCCGGTGACACAGGCCAGGCCAGGCTCCCCGCCCATGCCAGTCCTCTCTCTCCCGCCCCTTATCCCACAATCCCAGACGCGCCGGCTGGCCTCCTCTGACTCCTTTGATCCCAGCGGACGCCCCACGGCTCGCGGCGTCCTGGCCGCGCCGTCCTGGGAGTCACCCACAGTGCGCCAAAGCCAGGCAGCTCTCGCCTCCTCCCAGCCTGCCCTATAGCTCACTTCGGCCTTGACACCGCTCAGTCTCCTGAGCCCCGGCTCGAAGCGCGCGAGATGCCAGCTAGAGCACTGCTCCCGCCTCTCGGCTACCCCGCCCCGGCGCTCCCCTGTATTAGGGAAGAGGGATCTTTAGGGCTACCCCACCACCTCCTCCTCCCCTTCCCATCTCCGCAACCCCTTGGATCGCGCGCCTCCCACTGGCCGCCGGGATCTCGCCAACCAAGAGTTCTCCAGCCCTCCCCGGAGGCACACCCTGAGGGCAGACGCCCTCGGGCACCTCCGGGAAGCGCGCCACGCCGGCAGATCCGCCTGCGGTCACCCGTCCTCTCCGCCCTTAAGCACCCCCTCCCACAGTAGCTGGGTGGAGGCTCTCGCCGCCCAGGACTTGGGGAGGGGGCGCTGCTGCGGCTTGCTTTCGCCGGCTCGCGTTCCCAGGCTGCCCGCGGTCTTTGCACATAGTACTTAAGTTTTTTTACAACCCGGGCCCAGTCACAGCGAACTCTGGGTCTCAAATAGCCCAAATAGTGGTGGCACATGTCGGATTTGTTAAATACTTTTTACGCAGCCAGTCTCTTTCCCCCCACCCTCAGCGTGTTCTTTTGCATCTGACAGGCTTTAGATTTCTCAGGGGTGCAAGGCAAAAAGTGTACACTGTATCTACTGCAGCGGCGGAGAGTGTTGGGTGGCGGGAGGAGGGGAAGAGAGGGGAGAGTCTTCCCTTTCAATCATCCAGAGCTGCCGGCAGTAATGTAATAACCTGTTTTATAGGTCGAGCTCTAACCGTGAAGATAGGAACTAGGGGAATTTACATGAATCTCTCTTTAAAGGAGATGAGAGTCCTGTTTTGCTGCAATTAAGTGTTTCTGCTCTTTTGTTCGCTTGGACTTATTTACTTCTGATTTATGGGGGTCTGAAGGAGTCTCTTTGCCAAAAGCGCATGTATTATTGAGTCTGTTCCACATCCTAAACCAAGATTTATATAAAACCGTGAAATACCACACATTACGACCTTTCACCACAGGAAGGGAAAAAAATGGCTTCATAACACCACACACACACACACACACACACACACACACCCTCCATCCCTCCTTCCCAGTCTCAGTAAGGATTCTCTGTCGAATCTTCAGCAGCATAAGCAATCAAGAGTAATTTTTTCTAAAGAAGTAGGTGGGGGTGAAGGGTAGTAAATAGTTCCCAAGCTACGACTTATTTTAACACTTTTTTTTTTTCTGGGCTAGGCTAGAAGACAGAAATCTGCCACTGGAAGCTTATTGTCATCCAAGGACTGTTTTTGCCGCTTGTCTCTTGCAAGGTGGGGGAAGAGGGGCGGAGGAAGAGGCTGGATATGGACTCAGCTTACATCTATAAGCAAGGGTCACTAAACAGGGGACATTTCATTATTGCCCTTAAATTCACAGGCTCTAGGAAGCCAGGGTGCCACCATGCAGGGTGGCCCTTGCTGGGCAGCTCCTGGGTCTGTGAAATGGTGGAAGGAGGGGTCAGTCAACTCACACTGACCTAGAGACTGGAAAAGATGCCATGGAAATTCTCTATGCTCACAGTGGGAAAAATGGAGCTCCTGGGATGTGAGGGTTTTAGGTATCCTTGACCGAGAGGGTCCCACCAAGAACCAGTGGGGACTCCAGGGCAGGGTTCATCTTCCTGGAAGCAACAACTTGAACCCCCAGAGAGATCTGACTCTGTGACCTGCACAGCCCTCAGTCTCTCCAGCCCTTCTAGCTTTAACTCCTCCACCCCCCTCTCTCTTTGGTCTTCCCTTATTTTAAGGAGACTGACCCTGCTCATTTTGGCATATCAGTGATGCGACAAAAGCAGCAGCTAGACTGGTTATTTGGGGGGTGTTAATTAATAAATGGTAATGATGGGATTAAAACCAAAAGCTAGATGTGCTGACTGGAGAAGACAGCTTCCCAGCTAGCTATATTTAATTATCAGCAATTAATACATTTTTGGCTTATATCCTGTGGAACTCTTAATGATTTAGTTCAACTGAAAGAGAATGGAGACAGAGCACTGGAACACCACTTACAAGTGTCCAGGGTATATTGCTCTGATAACAAGAGAAATTGCAAATTCATTTAAGAAAATGATCACAAAGCAGTGACTGGCATACTCTGAGGCCACTTTGGAGGAAATATTGGTGAAACACAATTTTGTGTGTGTGTGTGTGTGTGTGTGTTGGGAAAGAGGCACTTGTTTTAAAAAGCAGAGACATGCATTAGAAAAAAGGAAAAACAAATAAAAGGTTGAACAGAAAAAAAAAAATGCTTCAGACCCCAGGCAGCAGCAGACGCAGCAGCCCTTACAAACACATCAGCCCTGCACTATTGAAGATTTGGACACATAATGCTTCAGACCACTGATTTGCTATTTTCTTAATTCCCGCTCTTCTTTTTTCCATATGAATCAAACAGTCTTTTGTCCTTCAGGGTTTGATTTGATCGCTACTGTTCACATTTCACTTTTGTATTTTCCTCTTCCTATACCATTACTCATTGAGTGCCCCGTGAAATTACAATCGTACATTTTCAACTCAGCAACCCATTTGCAGTGCAAAAATAGGGTCTAAATAATGGCTGAATTAGCCCTACTGGACAGTTTCAGATGTAACACTCTGTAATAATTATATTGCAGGCTGGATTAGGATGCTATTATCATAATCTGGACGTTTACAATTATCTGTAATTTGCAAAGATGCGCCAGGTCTTGATTACAGCAGTTTTTTTTTTTTTTTTTTGTATCACGCTAACCATCACTAAACAGTGACAGTAATAACAGCTAATTTTGCTGGCAATATAAGAGGTGCTGGGGTGTGCAAACAATTTCACACCTGGATGTGCTCACTCAACCAAGAATATAGAGAAAGAGCTTCTGCCCTGAGACTCAGAAAAATATTCTTCTCTGCTTCGGTTCAGTATAGATTTCTAGACCCTGATCATTGCTTAAGAGATACTCACTGGGGGTAAGTTTTTATTTCTTGAATACTTCAAGGCACAGCTCATGATTCTCTGCTTACACTTCCAAGCTATATGTGTTGCTGTTGTAATTTATCATGGACTACAACTTTGCTATAAAGGTTTTTCAGTTCTGACCTTTTATCTCCCTTTAACAGTAAAGGGGTTGTTCTGGTCAGTAAAAGGATTGGGGTGAGAATGGAATACTTAAGAATTGGACTTGTCTTTCTTGCTTTCTATGTTGTTAATGTATTTGGTGCAGCTTGTAACTAGAGACTGCAGAAAGGACCGGTTTTCTATAAGGTGTAGAGGGAGCCATTTGGAGAATCCAAGCTGAAATCTATGAAAATTGTTACAGCTAATCTAACTGAATCCATTGAGGTCTTTACATGTGGGCATGTTGAGGTTTTGAGGCACCAAGAGGTCTAACAGTGCTGGTGATGGGGCTCCGTTAGAATCACAGATATGCGGGCATTTGCAAGGACAGGTGTAGATTGAATCTCTCACTTGTGCAGCCCTTTCTAACTGGCCTCTGACACCATTCAAGGCTGTTTTTCATGGCCTTCTCCTCCAGCTGGTGTTTGGGGCGGTAAGGGAAGGGTAGGATATGTGGATCTTGGAGCTATTGCCCGCGGAGCCCAAATGCTGAGACTTTGGGGTTGGAAGGCCAGATTGATTGAAGCACAGCACGGAGCTGCGACCAGTGTGATTTAGGAAGGCACCAACACTCCGACAAGAAGCGGTGCTATTCCATCTATAGATGACGCTGTTTCCTGACCTTGTAGACATTACAAGCAACTGGAGATGTTAAGTGCAAGACCCTGAGGAATCTTTGTCTTCCCCACCCCAGAGAATAAAGGGCTTTCTTCTGGTGGCAGAAGGCTTCTGGCTAAGTTGTGTCAAAAGATGTGATGCTTTTAGCGCTAAAGAGAAATGGTCCCGGTCAACCCCCCCATCCCTCTCTCTGTCTCTCAAATAGGAAATACGGTCAGAACTAGGCTCAACTCAAACTCTCCAACCTCTGGAGAAGTTTGAACGTGGGGAGGCGTAGTAGTCATCGCCACTTTTGCCCACGCCCCTCCTACCAATCCCTCCCCCGGCAATAGGCTTACTATGGGGTCAATACATTCTAATGAGTGAAAATATTAACCCTTGAGGTTCAAAGAATCCAAAAGAAGCCCAGTTCCAAGGAAAGTCTGGGGGTACGCCCTGGCAGAATTCAATTACTCTGATGTTAAGTGGTAAAAAATTGATATAATATGCATCATGACTATACTTCTGATACATTAACATGCATTTGCTGGGTTTCAATATTCCTTGCACTCACAGTGGTTTGGCATGTATCTGGTGAATTTTTTTTAAAGAAAAATTAGTGTTGGTTTCGATGTATGGTAGCTTTCTAACGTAATTTGAATAATTCAGCAAAGCCCCACTACCAGCTGTACTTCTGCAGCCTCTTCCATTCTTTTCAGCATTATAATTTTGGTTAATTTTCAATTTTAGGTCCTACGTCTCTGCAATTTGTGTATGAATAACAGAATAATTTCCCTCTTTTGTTTCGCCTTTCCTGTTCCTGAATCTAAATAAAGATGGCTTTTTAGTATTAAAAGTGGAAGAAAATTACAGGTAATTATCTTTGACGGTAAAAACGCTGTAATCAGCGGGCTACATGAAAAATTACTCTAATTATGGCTGCATTTAAGAGAATGGAAAAAAACCTTCTTGTGGATAAAAACCTTAAATTGTCCCCAATGTCTGCTTCAAATTGGATGGCACTGCAGCTGGAGGCTTTGTTCAGAATTGATCCTGGGGAGCTGCGAACCCAAAGTTTCACAGTAGGAAGGGGGAAAAAAGAAAAGAAAACATTTTTCCTAATGTAACAATGCGAATGCTAGAAAATGACAAGACTGATCGGTTTTAAACCATTCTGAAGACTGACTGAGAGTGGAAGTTGCTCAACAAAAAAAGGAACGGGTATATTGGTAAGTAGTCTTTGCTTTGTGTCTAATTATAGTGACTGTCCTTTTGCACGACTGTATGTCGCTGTCATTATATGGAGCACTCTGAGTATCTCTATTGACTTCTGATAAATGGCTCAGTGGTTTCAAGGTTCATAATTTGAAGGATGCCCAGGTCTGTAGCCATTAATTCTCCCAGTATGGGGCTTCCTGCTTGTATGACGAAAGGACTTTTCATTTTCATTATTTCTGTGCTTTCCCCAAGATCGGAAGGATGTATTTCATCCAGGATAGTGCTTTTCCTACCTAGCTAACTGGCAATGGGTCTTGAACATTAAGTAGGCATAATTGTGCACTTTACTTTTCGGATTTTTTTCTTTTATTCTTCCTTCTTTTTGTTAAAAAAAAAAACTGCTTCCAAACAAAGACAAATATGCCTGTACTTTTTTTCAGCTGGGAAAAGGGAAAGGCGAATACTGTTTCAGCATTAGAAACTACTAGAGATCTAGAGGTTAACTTGAGGATGGGGCATTCTAATGTTTAAAAAAATAGATCAAAGTGTAGAGATTTCAATAAAAACTGAATATGTAAAGAAAGCTGAGGAAATGTTTGTGGTTAAAGTACTTAAGACAAAGGCTAGGGTGCAAAGTGACATCTTTGCAAGCACTTGGTATTTATATATAGGACTTCCCATATTAGGAAATAGGAATTCTTTTAAGAGTGATAGAAAATATAATGGGAGGGAAAGGGATGGGGGAGGGAAGGGAGAGAGACAGAGACACACAGAGAGAAATACGCAAGACACTCTCAGCGTTTTGTGGCTTTTACTCCATATATGAAAGAAGACAAAAACATACAAAGTATATGTACAACTAAAATTCAACAATATATACAGAAATGTTTCTTGATATAAACGTCCCTATTAGCTTAGTGAATGTCACCAATTCACTTAGTAAAGGTGTCAAAGCAATAGAATGGTGATTTTGGTTGTTTCCTCTGTCTTTCTTTATTCCAGTTCAGGGTTTGGGGGTGGGGTGGGGAAAGAGTGGTTTTTTGTTTGTTTGTTTGTTTTGTTTTGTTTAAATCAATCATCATTCCTGGTCATTTCATTTTGATAAAACATGCAGCGTTTCCTTTGATGCAATGTTCTAATCTTACAGCCGACTTTTCCTTTTTCTTTAGAAAGAGACTATGATGTGAGGGTTTTTCTTTTTCTTTCTTTCTTTTTTTTTTTGTCAGTCTGGGATTGGTAAATAAAAATACAGGAGTCCAAAATGCTTCCCTTTCATCATGTAATGTCTTAAGCTTATTAAACAAGTAAAAACGCTGCCATGTTTGCACAGATTCTTCTGGTGGGTGGGGGGGAACGTCTGTAAAAAAAGTCATTTTGGTGGATACTCCCAAAGAGAAGAGAAGGCTCAAAGCCTGGATCCCAAGGGTAAAGGAAAACATCCTTACAGTAAGGGGTTTCAGGAGTGATGGCATAGAAACCAGTCTCCCTCTCTCTCTCTCTCTGAGATACAGTATCAGTTACTGAGGTTGTGCAAGGGAGAAGGCAAATGAGAAGAAAAAAGGAAAGAGAAAAAGAAAAAAATGGTAGAAAGGAAAAGGAAGGAAGAAAATAAAAGAGAGAGAAGAAGAGCTAAAAAGAAAGGAAGGAGAAAAAGGGCAAGAGAGGGGGGCAAAGGGGGGGAGAGAGAGAGAGAGAGACAATTGGCCAGCTGGCTTCTAGCCCCACATACAAAGTTCTCTCGAGCCTGCTCCTTTGGCTCGGTTTGGCAGATGCAAGCAGGTCCCAGATCCTTCTTGCCTTATTCAGACGTTTCCCTAGGGTGTTCCCGTGGACAACTCACATCATTTGTGGTCTCTGCATCGTGTCCTGGTGTGGAGAGGAGTACCAGTGCGAATAGCCAGGCATGTAGCTGTTGGGGGGCATACTGACGCCCTTGGCTGAGGCAGAAACGTCCCACACTGGAGGCAGTGCTGGAGAGCGTGGGGACAGGGCTGCTGAGCCTGGGAGGGGGTCACTCTCATGAGGGTTACTGCCTTGCTTCAGCAGTTTCTTAAACTTAGACCGTTTGTTCTGAAACCAAATCTTCACCTGAAAGAAATGCAGCAATCATTAGGCCTGATAAACATTGTACTAGTACATCTAGTGTCACTTCAGGCTTTGGAAGCAATATTTAAAAAATAAAAACGAAATCAGAACCCCCCCCCCCGGGCAAAAGCCAACAAGCCAAGTCCCCGATTTCTTCCACTTCTTTCTAGCCTCTTCCATTTACCCTTCTTCCAACCTACTAGGTATCTTGTCTGGATACCTAAAGTAATTCTTGAGTTGGATGTTAGCTCAGGTTTTAAAAAAAACAGCATAAATAAGAATAAAATAAAAAATAAAGTGAATGAGGTTAACAAGTTCAAAGTCTAAAGAAGGATTTTAAAAGGAGCACTTTTTGGATCAAAACCATACAATTGAATGCACCTCCTCTGACAGTCTGTGTGTGTATATGTGCTAGCCTCCAAAACCGGTATCTCTATGAATATACAGGGAGCATGATTGTAAAGAGATTAATCCTATACATTTAAAACTAAATGCCCTGAATGTATCTCTGCATATCTTGCACACAACATAGACTATGCATCGAGCATCTTTCTCCAGAGGTACAAATATATATCCCCATAATCCTGCAGGGATTAAGGATTGCACCGCTCTCTCATCTCCTACTTTGTATGTTGTTTGGAAAAACTGTAGTCAACAATCATCACATGATCATCAGTGTAGTAACTAAAACTCAAAGGGCTTCTAAAAATTAAATGTGAATCAGGAATGTGGGATGGTGCCTATCTTGACCAACATCCTAGATTTACTGTATTAGAAGAAGAAATTCTATTGTGATTTCCTTTACCTTTAAAATTCCTTAGTCATAGGTATCTGCTTTTCCAAGAGGAATATGTGTCACTGAGTAGCTGGAATCCCTTCGTATCAAACTCCAAATATTTTCAGTGGCAATATAGCAAGAGAAAACAGGCTACGTTGGAAAGAAGAGCTTAAAGACTATCTATTTTAAGGCAATGCACAGTGAGTCCCCAGCAATGGTCTCATAAAACCTGAAGTCCCTTGTTAAAGATTATTTACCTCCAGTGAGGCCTACCACTCCATGCAGCTAAGTTTATCCACAAGGACAAAAACTGCAGGTGACTGCAGCCTGGCTTCATGACCAGGGTCCTAATATACTCAACCTAAGCTGCTTCTTGTTAAATCTGAAATGCCCCAGATGTCTTTGGAATTAGTAAGACAAAAGAACTTAAGTAAATCAACGTCACTGTGGCTTCACCTGCTATCATTTGCACAATACTTCTCTCTAATCTCTAACTCAGCCACTGTACCCCCAGTCCTATGCTCGAGGAAGGTAGCTCAGACTGCACCAGCCACATCATCTAGGATGACTTAACCACTAAGTTAGGGAAATCTTCAAAAAAATTCATCCAGTCTGCATGCTTGTGCCTTTACTAAACTCCACTGGAGCCTATGCCTTACCTGTCTTTTTTTTTTTTTCCTTTTCCTATTTCATTTTATAATTCTTCTATATCAATACGTTAAAATCCTTGTTAGCTCCCAGGGCCTACAAAAGGATCCTTAACAAAGGTGAACCTTATTCTGTCTCCTGGTCTATACACCATTTTTTCCTACATGTTTGTTCTCTTTCATGTCATTCCGCTCTGGAATAGGACTCAATTGAATTATGAGTTTGGCCACCAAAGGATGCTAGGCTGGGGTGGGGTCGCAGAAGGCTAGGAGGATGTGCAAATCCAATCCAGCATTCAATACCAGGTCATTCATTCCAAAATGTGTTGTCCCAGGAAAGTACATAACTGGAGCAAAGGCATTTGTCATTAAGCTCCTTCCATCCTTAGTTGACTAGGCCAAGAATTCCTCCTGATGTGTTCCCTGCCCCATCTGCAAGCAGGGCCAGCATTTCAGGGATACTCAGGCTTCTCGGGAATTACCTGTGTTTGTGTCAGTCCTAAGGAAGCTGCCAGTTCAGCTCTCTCAGGAAGGGCCAGGTATTGAGTTTGCTGAAAGCGATGGTTTAAAGCCTGGAGTTGTAGGCTGGAATAAATGGTCCGAGGCTTCCGAATCTTTTTCCCTTTTCCATTGAACCTGATTTCCCCATTTTCAATCACTGTAGTTTTTTGTTGATCTGCAAGCAAATGACACAGAGAAATGGTTACCGTGAGGCAGTGCTGCTGTCTCCCTCACGTGGCCTGGTCTCCCCAGGTTCCCCCCAAGGCCCAAAGGTTTTTCCTCGAAGAGTCCTCACAACGCCCTGGCCTCTCTGAGTCTACGGTGCCCGTGTGCTCCCAGTGGGTTGCAGAAGTTTCTCCCTGAGCCTGTCTCTGGCCCAAACAATACGACGGTGGCTGGGCTGAGGGTGCGCCCAAGGCCCTCAGGCAAACAGAGGGTTCTGCCTCCCTGGAGGCACCGCTGGCCCTAAGGGGCACAGGCGCGGCTCTACTAGGCTGCTGCTCTGCAGGCGGAGCCAAGGCCCTCGGCCTGGCTTTACAGTGCCCGGAACTGTGCTTAAACTACCCAGGGGTTTTTGCAGCCAGTTGAGTTTGTGTCAGCAACTCCAAGCCTGGGTGCATCGACCCCCCTCGCCATGTCCGAGATGGTTCTTCTAAGAGGGGCCAAAACCTCGAACAAAACACAACTAACCGCTCAGACCTGCCCGCGAGCAAGCTGTGCCCCTCACGGCAACTCCGTCCCCCTTTGGTGCTGAGAACCATCAGCCTGAGATCCTCTGCTTAGCCTCCAGGAACAAAGAAGTAGCCAATATTGTATCAAACTCTCAGAGGTAGGGGGCCAAGTCGGAGATGGGGGTGGGGGCCACCTATAAGTCTACAGGAAAGAGCCCAATTGTCACTAGTTTAACCATAGCCAAAAGCCATGCCAGCTTCCCACCGAGTCACTGAGACGCACCGGGCGCCCCATGTAAAGTAGGCCACTGCCTGCCCAGCGTGGGCTGCGAAGCAAAGCACGCTCCCCAGTTCCGGCCCAGAAATGTCCCCAGTCCTGCCAAGGTGGGTTACAGCTCGGAGAGAAGAAGCAATGGAAAAGGGCGCACAGACCCAGTGAACTGGAGAGCGCAGAGAGGACCAACTTGTCGAGCGATGTCTGCAGAGAACCCGGGGCGCAGCCCAAGCTGCTCGCGGGAGGCGAGGGAGCGAGGAGGGCCGCGCCGCAAGGAAGCCGGGGGTCCGCGGCGGCGGGAAGGGGCCCAGCCGGGAGAGGCCGGCAGGCAGGCGCCAAGCGAGCGGGCGCACGCGGGGCCAGGCGGAGGGCGCGCCGGGCCGCCTGGGGGAGGGGGCCGGCGGAGGCCCCGGCGTTGAGGAAGTGAGCGGGGCGGGCGGGGTGGGGGGCAGTCGGGAGGCGGGAGAAGCGTGCTGCCCCGGCGGCCTCTCACCTGTGTCGTCCCCTCGCGTCTGGGCGGCCGCGCTGCTGTTGTGGTAGGACTGGAGGTAAGGGCTGTGCTGCGAGTGGCTCATGTAGGGGTAGGCGGCGAGCGAGCGGTGGTTGTAGGAGTTGCCTCCGCCCGACGCGTAGGGCGAGCCGTGGTGGTGGTGCTGGTGGTGGTGGTGATGGTGAGAGCCGGCCGCCGCCGCCGCCGCCGCCGAGTGCAGGCAGTGCAGAGGGTAGTGCGCGCCTGCCATGGCCGGGGAGCTCTGCTGTGAGTGCGGCTGCGGCGGCGGCGGCGGTGGCGGCGGCGGCGGCGGCTGCTGTTGCTGCTGCTGCTGCTGCTGTTGCTGCTGCTGCTGCTGCCCGAACTCCATGAAAGCGGATTTGGACGAGTCCTGGCCTTCCAAGCCGTCAGCCATCGTAGTCATGGTCATCATCAAAACTTTGGGGGCTGGAGAAAGCCTTCTCCCGGGTTTCCTCCACCCTCCCCCACTTGGCTCGCGCCGCTCTCCCCTCTGCAGCCACCTTAGCTCTTTGGATCCTTGCAAAAAAATTTTTTTAAAAAAAATTTTAAAAGAGGGGGCGGAGGTGGTTCTCCCTCTCCCTCGCTCTTCTCTAATATATATATTTTTAATATAAAGAGATATAG
The DNA here is from genome assembly GCA_963573935.1 of Arctocebus calabarensis. Lineage (NCBI taxonomy): Eukaryota > Metazoa > Chordata > Mammalia > Primates > Lorisidae > Arctocebus > Arctocebus calabarensis. Next base: position 39,001 of record CAUYON010058303.1, read on the forward strand.
TGAGCGGGGCCTTGTTAACTCAAAGGGAGGAGGAAGGGGGAGGGATGGGAGAGGAGGGGGGAGGGGGGAATCTGCTCTCCCCCCCTGCTTTCCCCCCTTGGATTTTTTGGGGGCTGGTGCAGTTTAAGGCAGAGATTTTAAGGTGGATTCTGCGAAAGTTGCGCGTCTGCTTTCAGACTTGATGCAGACGCCACGAGTCGAATGGTTTGTCTCCAAAGGGCAGCGCCTCCCCATTGGTCAGTCGCCCCCTGACGTCACAGGCGCACGGCTTCTACTGGCGTGTGCGCCGCTCGCTGAGTTCTTCTGCCTACCTTCCGCAAACTCCAATCCCAGCCCCGAGCTGCAGCTGGGGGCCGCTCCGCGCGGTGCCCGCGACCACTGGGGAGGGAGACGCCTCCGCCCGGCCAAAGGCCGATGCTCCTCGCTGCAGTCGTGTCCCAAATTCCGGAGTCCCAGTTCCTAGTGTTTCAGCTCTGAAACAGCCTGGCTGGGGGGCTGCTGTCTGTCTCAATCCTCTTGCACCCTTGCAGGCTGCCTGTGCGCAGAAGCAGTGCCCTCTGCATTTAAATCCAGGCCCCCTCCCTTGACCTCCCTCCTACCCCAGTCCCACTATACTCCCGAGGGAGCGCCCTGTCATCGTGGATTTTTCTAGACGTACTTTATTGAAACTACAGAGGGAAGAAGAACCCCCACACCTGGGCTCCACTCCATAGGGGGGTGGTAAAGAAAAAGAAAAATGAGACCGTGTTCTGGCGAGGTTCCTGCTTGTTTCAGGCCATATTTTCTATATATTGGACCAGAAGGAGGGGCGGGGGTCTTTTTTCTTTTTCCCTCAGAACGCAGCAGCCTTTTCTGAAAACGAATCGTTGGAGGGCTGACAGTAATGCATTTTTTCCTATTGAAAACAGAAGCTACTGTAATGCTTTCAAATATATGCAAATGATACATGCGGTTAGTGGTTTGGCAAATCTTGATTACAATATAAACTACCCAAGTAAAAGTGCCTTCGTCCTAAATTTGTCTCTCGATTACAATTCCAATTGATTTTATTTTATTGTCAACATTGTTAATGATAAAAATAGAGTCGTTTTACAGTTATTTTTACTTTCTGGAAGGAGGCAATTAGAGTTCTAATCAGGAATACACAAAAATCTCCCATGATTAACTGCAGTACTTTGTTCAAATTGCTGCTATAAAATTCAGAACAATTTGCCTGTAATGATTATGGACTGGGTTTATTTTGGGAGGTGGAATAAAAGTGGATATAGCATAAATTATCCTCTAATTATACACCAGTGTCGCCTCAATTATCCTCTTATCAAAATGGTTGTCTAACTGCCGCATTTAGTTTCAATTCTCTCCTTTTTTTCTATAAAAAGAACTTCATACCTTGTTATTATTAATCCATTTATTATTTGCAAGGGGATTTATATCCGCACATCCAGGTGGTAGAACCACTTCTCTTTCAAAGATGGACTGGGGAAAGACATTAAGTTCGGAGCAGCCCAAGACTGTGGATCTAGCCTTTCTCCCTCCGGTTTCCAGACCCACTCTGGTCCAGGCATCGGAGCAGAGACAGCGGAACCCCGGCACGAAGTTCAGGCAGGAGCACCAGGTAGGAAAGCCAGATCCAGGACCAGGCTCCGAGGGCAGGTCCGGCCACGCCGAGGTCCCGAGTCCAGAGACTGCAGGAAGGCTCCGGGAGCCGGTGTTGCCAGAGTACTGAGACTGGGTGGGCAAGACCTGCAGACCCCCTGCGTCTCCGCGCCCAGTTTTCTGTCTGCGCAGAGACCTAAGCTTTGAGCCTTTGGCAACACGCAGAATTGTACAATATAACAACCCTGTGTTACCCTTTCTGGAGGCTGAGGGCACAAGTCTGTCTTGCTTTGGGAAAACCATTGGGAACTCTTTGCACCCTACTTCGCTTGGACCCCATAAATGATAGGACCCAAGGAAACCGAGAAAGGGAGAAATGTTGCTGCTTGCTCATGTAACTCCATAAAAAGGTGGCTCCCTGACGGACCTGCACGGACTCTACATGTTGCGGGAAGCTGGCCACCAGCCGTTTATGCTAATTGTTTTCCCAGCTCCCTGCCGGGGGTCTCCAGGCATCTCTTGGCCAGTTTGCTTTTTTCTTTTTCTCCTTCCTTTTATTTATAAAAAGACCTGAAGCTCTCACCCGGCAGCTCACAGCCCGCAGGTTTTCTTCGGAGTTCCCAGGTAGTAGCGTTTGCTCTCCTCTCCCCCTCCTTTCCCCAGCCCACTGTGCTTAACTTCTGGAGTCTCGGGAGCCGGTTCAGTAACTTTGAATTCATTTTTAAGCTGTGTGCCTAGTTCTCCTCCTTTTAACAAGAGGTGCACCTTAACACGCGAACCAGTAACCCGATCCACACGTTTACAAATCAGCAGTGAATTAAAACAACAAAAAAGCTTCAAGGAAAATGAAAGGTGGACTGGGTAAGGGGTAACTGCTGGGGGGGAGCACAAAAAGGGGGGATCAGGAAAAGATCCCCCACTCCTTTCACCCCACCACCTTAAGGCGCTCTCAAATGCACCCGGGCTGCACGCCGAGACGGTTTGGAATGTCTTCCAAGCCAGCAGGTAGACGTGGCAGTTTTATTGTTTTGTACCCTGCAGCTTGCTGCTAACACGGCGGCGAAGGTGTTTTCGCCCCCTGTGCTTGTCTGTTTCTCCCTTCAAGCTTGCAGGTGCATTGCTTTTTTAGACAGCTTCCCGCAACTCTGGCCGCGCTGCCAGCAAGGTGGGTGGGGTGTGGGGGGCCAGGGAAGGTCCGTGCACTTGAGCACCAGACGAATAGTGAAGCACCCTCTATTTGCAAAGGAATTTCTTTTTCTTGTTTGGTGCCTGAGGAAAGCTTAGCGGGCTGGGATTGTCTTGGGTGTAGCTTAGCGGCCCGCAGCACTCCCCATTATGCAGTGGATAAAGTCCTTTCATTTCACTCTGTTCCAGTGGAGCAAGTGTGCAACTGCATCGAGGAGGCAGTTGCTGCGAGGGGTAAAGGTTCTGCTGAGATCTACTAGGGGACGCAGGCTGGGCTTAGACAGAACGTCAGGGGCTGGGGAGTGGAGCCATCAGGGTTTGGTCCGTCCTGGTTTGATAGCTGTTTCTCCGCGCGTTTGTAAGATAGAATCTAAAATGCAAGCCTGACCTTACGACTTTCCTGGTAGTCCTGAAAATAGAAAGCCAGAGAGCTAATATTGCCTGCACACTACACGCCAAGGTGACGCACCGCGAGTGGCTACCACGTGTGGACTCTGCCACCAGGCAGAGCCTGCACATTTCGCCGAGCAGAGGCTGTTTCACAGCGGGAGCCGCTCCGGGCGGTCATTCCCCTGCAATTTCCCTCCGCCGATCTGCTTCCCAGTCCTTCCCTCAGTTTCTTCGGCGGCAATAAAGAGCGAAAGCGGAGATTGGAGTCACCCTTAGTTTGCCCTAGTCCAGCCCATACCTCCAGTCTGTCTTCGAGAGGTAAAAACTCTAGTCTTTCAGGGCCTTGTTGGAAGGCACACACCTCAGGGGCTCCAGGCTTCGGCGCCGGATTCGGCGCCAGGGAGAGTACTGGCTCCTGCCTCTTTGTCTGGCCCGCAGGGAACCCGGACTAACCCTTGCGGGTGGGAGGAGGAAAAGAGGGGACGAGGCCAGTGAAGCCTTTATCATTCAAAAATAAAAGTAAACTCCGCTATCTGGCCTGGAAGGCCTAAGGCTCTTTTAGGGTTTGTACTAAGTTAGGGTTACATTCACTTAGAAGTTTAAGAGGCAGGATTTGAGGCCTAAGCTGCTTTTTGCTTTTTAAGGTGTTGAGGTATTAGAACTTGTATCGCAAGTGTTCATGTTACTTAGAGAGAAATACTTGCATATTGCCAACAACAGGAGACCTCCTGGGTCCTCTGCAGGCCACTGTTGGAGCAGTGCCTCCAGTCCTGACTCTGAATTGGTGTTTGCCCACGCACGTAGGTAGACCTGGGAATGCCTTGAGTGTCCAAGGTGTTTTGCAGTCTCCTTTGCAGCCTCCTCAGGGCCTGGCTGGGTTTTGTTGCTAAGTTGATCTCAGTTATCACATTAATTCTAAAGAAATTAGACCTGGATAAATAGCTTTTGAATTCAAAGAAATAACTCGGTATTGATTTACACAGCCATGGGATTGTGGATAAAATCCCTTCACTCTGTTCCAGTGAACCCCCTTCTCAACAGGAGACATTGGTGGAAAAAAAAATTCCTGCTAGTCTTTTCCTCAGAGTACTGTAAAATTCTGTTTGTGCATGTGTGTACAGAAAGGGTGCCTGTTATCCTGAAAACCAGAACACCTTTCTCCCCTCCCCCAACACACACACCTGCCAAAGCTCCAGGGCACAGGGAAGCTGCCTCTTTCCCTTTCTTAGACCAGGCCAGTGGTGGTATCTTCAGTAGCCAAAAAGTATCAGCCTCTGCAGAGAAGCAAGAAAACACTGAGAGTTTGGTGTTATTTTCTCTAGTGAGAAAGCTGTCATGTCCATATAAACGCCTTTCTTTCTCAGATTCCTCAAAATCCAACCAAGAATCAGGCTGTTTGTTGATTAAATAAATCATGCCCAAAAAGAGCTTCCCTGAAGTTTGGGGGCAACATTTCCCTCAATCTCTCCAGTCCTTGGTACCAAGAACAGGCAACTGGGAAACTCCAACATGTTACTTCCTCCCCTGGGGAGGGAGCGTCACAGAGTTTTTCCAGGATTGAATTTGGAGAATATTAACTATGCATGCCCCAATCCAGAGGCTCCTTTTCCAGGCATTTTTAAACCTAGAATCCAGTGGAGTTATGAAAACGAAGTGAACTGGGTCCTCAAAATGATATTCATTTTGAGGTATTCCCGACTCCATTTCCAGGTGTGTGAGCAACCCAAGAATTTCTTAATAGAAGTAATAGATATATTGGACCCTGAATTGATTCAGGGAAAAAAACAACATATCTTTCTACATTCCCTAATTTGGGGATTGCACATGAAGGCTGTCTGCCTGCTTGCCCTCCTGTCTTTTCTCTTTTTGCAAGTGTAGGTCCCCACTCTCTAATACACAAGCATTCTTTTTCCAAGCCCAGAAATAAAGAACTTCACAAGGTTTAAACACTTAGATTAAATCAAGATAAATGCCAGTGTTTGTCTTTTTAATCTGTAGGCTAAGCCAACGCTGAGCGCCCCCTTGCTATTTGCCCCGCTGGTCAATATATCAGGGCAAAGGGAGAAAGGAAGAAGTGTTAGAAGTGAGTTTTAATCAAACCAGTCTTTGGAAAACAGGACACCTCCCCCCCCTACCATTGCAGGATAAATGCAGCCCTGGAGTAGGAAGGAAAAAGTATCAACAGGAAACAGTGGACTATTTTTAGGCATAATAAGGAGTTAATATAGCTGCCCAAGCATCTTCCTAAATGCCTTGAAGCATCTTCTGTTTAATTCCTTCATCCCTTCATCAGCAGTAACAATAACAAAGTCACAGCAAATGCTTCAACATTAAGGGACAACTTAATGTTTGAAAACAGGTTTGGGACAACTCTTCAGGAAAACCTGGGATGGAAAACATCCTCTTGCTATCATGTGAACTTTTAGATGTTACAATAGAAAAATTAATGAAAACTGGAGTGGGGTGAGTGAGAGAATTGTTTTGTATCTGACTACCCTTGTGATGTAAATGAACTGTTGGTTTTCATATTCATAAGTTCATGGCTACTTCTTATCTTCTTTATTCTAGAACATCTCAGTAAATGAGAAGGTAATTTATTAGTTTTTTTTAGCCAAATTTTTCTTAGAGGACAACAGATTTGAGAGTCCTTAGAAGCAGGTAAGGTGGTTCTTGTTTTTCTTAAGCCCATTCTTTAAACTGTGCCCTTTCTCTTTTCTTTGATTCAGAAAAAAGATCTTTTTTTTTTTTACATAAACCTAGAAGAAAGGAAGCCACCTCCATCCATCTTACCCTGGGAATGAAATAGTTTGCTGTATTTTTTTTTTCTGCAGGTTTCACTAATTTTGTGTAGACAGCAAAAATGGTCCTCATCCTTTTCATTCTGCAAGCAGGGCCCTTCCTTCAGAGGCTTGAGTTCTCTCAATACTCATTGAGAGGTTGTGCCCATTTGTCTGGTTCATATTTGGGTTCACCGTTTTTCCTTCCACATACTTTGTGGAGAGAGAGGCAGAGGGTGGAAAAAACCGGAGGCATAGAAGGAATCGAAGTTAGAAAAAGAATGAGGCAAAAGAGAATGAATGTAAATCTGCTTCACTATGAGAGTGCCTGTCTTTAAATTTTCTTCCCCGTCCTGTTCGCTAGGTACTATTCCCCCACAAAGGTATACTAGGAGTACACACAACTAACGCTGATAAAAGTGGTCCTGTTTGCCTGCGGATCTGCACCCGGCACATTTCCTCCTGGAGCTGGTGGGATGGAGATGGGGGAGGCAGACCTCCAAACTCTCACTTCCCCCTCCAGTCTCCTGCCTCTGACTCTTCTCCTCCCCGTTTCTTAGCCTGTTTTTCCCTCAACCAGCCAGGACATCACATTGCCAGCTCTAACAGCAGTGAAGTCGGAGCAGGACGACCCGTTGAAAAACTACAAGGGGGTCACCTTCCCCGGACAAAATGAGCCATTTTAAGAATGAGGCTTGGGAGTCTCAAATGTCTTAGACCCAAGAGTTAAGCGAGCATAGCGTTTCAGGATGTCACTCCAGCGATCCTAAACAGACAGGCAGGCGTCCCAGGCTCTCCAAAGGATGGGGTGAAGGAAGGGGCGAGGGGTAGGAGACAGGAGGGCCAGCAGCAGCAGCAGAGGGCGACAGGAGCGCCCGCGCCCGCGCCCGCAGCTGGCTCCCTCGCGCCGCCGTCTGCGGGGAACTAGGGGCCCGATAATGGAATTCAGGAGGCAGAGATCTTCCGAGAGCCAGCCACTGTCTTGTACAGATTTGTAGAGAAACCCTCACTGTAATTAAAACCGTACAGTCAGATTAATTCAATGTGTTGCTCGGCAGCGTTTTTAATAGTAAAAATCCGCTTTAAAATTGAATTAGGGTCGAAGAAAATTTCTGCTAGACTCGCCGGATTTGCCAGCTTTCATTGAAGCCAGCCTGGTTGGACTTGGGCGGTGGCTGCACAGTGTGGCTCTGCCCCAGCCCCCAGCTCCAGACTGGTGCAGCTGGGGGGTGGCTGATCAACAGGAGACGCCAGTTTGGTCTGTAGGATGGGCACAGGGCTGGGGTTAACACTTTGGGTCTCAGAGTTGGGAAGTATGCACAGATTTTTGACATCCTGGACTTCCCTTTCCTCACCACCCTCTCTGTGAAGTTCTCAGCTTCGGAAAGGTGGGGGTAGGGAAAGAATAAATCTCTGCTGTATCTTGAAGCAATTTCTCATTGTGTGTTCCCCCATATGACAGAGGTTGGAGTCCTCTCTGGCCGCTTGAATGACAGGAGAAAGTTGCGGTTCTTTCAACGCTCCCCCACCTCTTGAAAATCTTCCCCAAATTAAAAGCAGTATTTCAAGAGCCCTGTCAAAATGTCTCCCAAGCTTTGATTTGGCCGCTCCCCATTTTCCTCCCCTCCCCTCCTCGAATCCTGTGCATTTCTGGGGACTGTGAAATAAAAGTTGGTACTATTGTGTTTTTCCCCTCTAAGGTCAGACAACTGGGAGCTGAAAACTTGCTCCAAAGTTCCTGTAAGAAGTGGCGGCTGAGCGCTAATAGAGAGGCTCTCGCTTGATGCAGGCTGGAGGTGGGGTGGAGGATAGGATGGACAGCTGGGCCCAGCCCTTTCTCAAAGCCATCCAGGCTTCTAGGGGTCCAGAAATAGTCGTAGGCTCGCTCTTCCCCACGGATTCGGCCACTGCAGCGGGCGTCTAGATTGCTGAAGGCGCGCGCGCACACAGTCACACAACCTGGGACGCAAATTCCCCAACGACTTAGTCACATCATCAGGCCTGGGAAAACAAAAACCGCTGTGGGTCCCTGTTCCTCCGGCAACAGCGCGCAGACGCTTTAATTGCCGCAAATTGTCATTGTGTCCCCTTTTCATTTTCTCGCTCCTTCGTTTATTTTTAGTACACTTCAAATGCCTACACACTTCCCTAGTAAGGAGAGAGCCGAGCAATTATTGCCTTTGCCTTCAGGGCCTGCTTTGCCAATCACTGAATGGCGATGGAGTAAACAGGTCGAAAAGCGAGGCGCGGTATTGGTCTTGCTTATTTCAGGTGGAGGGCGGTAAATAACTCTCCCTACTGCGCCACCCTCTTCTCCTTGCTTGAGTCCCAATTACCTGGAAGAAAGGAGATGCACCCCCTCCTCCCCGTGCTCCCCATCACATCCCACCCCATACGCCAAGTTTTACTCAATCCAGCAAATCCCATCAGAATTGGCGGGTTCCTCAGAGAGCAGTTAGGAAGAGAATTCCGCAGGGACACGGCTCTTAATTCTGTATTGAATAAGAAAGGCGCACTGTGCGCAGACACTTTCCCTGCCCCCCACGCAGGAAAACAGGGCTGCTGGGGAGACAGACGCCCAAGGCAGGTTATAGAGAGCCCCCAGGGGCACCTTTTCGGTCAGGGCAAGCTTTCAGATTGGTTTGGAGCAGTTCGGACGTTCTGTTAGGACGGGTCTAGCTATTGATTGACGCTGCTATTGTTCTTATTAGCCTGGAATTCTTAAAGGAGAACTTTAAATTTTGTGAATGCTGCTAGGTCCATTCTGCACGTTGCCATCTCTTTCCTGTCTTTCATGGGACAAGTGCAGCAGGATAGGGAGGGAGGGAGGTGTCGGCAGAGCCACGAGGGGGGTATCCAGCGTCCTGCAGATGGATCCGAAACAAATCCCTGTGGGATTAAGTTGTCTGTCTGCTGAATTGTCTCCAACTGCAAAAGCGGTGTGGGCCTCGCTTGATGGGGCTGGTTCGGGTTGCTTGCTTGTTCTGGACGCTCGGTCCCGTCACTCCCTTGGCTGGGGCTGGCAGGCCAGCTGGGGACCTGTCGGGCGCCAGGGCCCGGCTGGCTGGACTTTTTAAAGGAACACAGCAAATATGACTGCTCCATTCTCACACACGCACCTCTCTCCTAGTTCTTTTTTATGAAAACATTTACAAGGAACCTAATTTCAGATCGTGGAAGTAAATTTCATGCTAGGATATATTTTACAAAACATGTAATCTTTCGAGGCCAGAAGACGTTTAATTAAAACCATACTTTGACAAGTTGAGTTTCAAAAGGAAGTCACACCAGCTCAGAAGGCTAATTCATATTCGAGATGTAGCCTTAATTTAAGCTGTTTGGGAACGCTGGCAGGGCAACCAGGTAGCCTGGTTTGCTACCTGCCTAAGGGCCCCTGGACTCCAAAGAGTCCTAAGCTTGGACCAGAGTCCCACCACCCCCACGCTCAGGTGCCCTCCTGTGGACTGGCTAGGGTTAGGGAGATCTAGAGAGAGGGAGGAATGCTCTCCAGCACCTTTAGTGTCCTTGCAATAACTTCAGGGCAGTCAGGATTCTAGGCACATAGGACCCCCTGGTGAGCAGGAGGGGACAGACGGAAGAAAAGGTACCTCCTGGAAGTTCAGTGGGACTGATGAGGGTCTCACGTGCTCCATCTGCCTTCTTGCCTCCTGGCTGAACTATGCTAGAGGAAAGGGAGTCCCTGGAGGTTACCCCCATTCTCGAGGACACAAAATGTTGAGGGGAAGTTGTTCACTGCAGCTGACTTATGATATAGCCCTCAGAGTCCTCAAGGAACAGGCAGTTTTGGTTCCCAGAAGTCTCCACACTGTGGACTGCATTTTTGCAGTAACGGTCCTCAATAATTCCCTTCTTTAATCTCCTTTGCTGTTTCCTCATAATTTGACCAGTCTCAACTTAAATCAGAAGGTTTTAGCCCTACATGGGAAGGAAAGACTCTCAGCTCTCTTGCTCTCTCTTTTTTTAACCAACTAGCCCTGCTGACCCAGGGTGCTAATGACCAACCATACCAGCTAGGGATGAGAAGGAGCCAGTAGGTACCCACAATGGGCCCAAATGTGAGACAAAGAGACTTTGCAAAGCTGTCTGCATTGGAGCTGACTGTGCCTGTAAATAGCAGCTCCTGGCTGAAGCTGTGGCTAATGTTGGTTACCCGGTCATGGTTCTCAGCCCACACTGCAGGGTCCCTCACCAGACCCCCAGCCTGCTGGTCTTTTCTTCTCTCAGAGATGAAAATGAATTGTTATCAAAGTTAGCCTTATAGATGATCTGAAATTTGCCTTACAAAGAGGCTTATATTGGTTCATTTTTACCCAAAATGCTCAAAAAGAAAAGCCTCTTCACTTTTCCACAGCCACCCACAAGACAGGGAAGGAGAATGTTGGTTCAATTGGAGGTTGTAAAAATTATTGATTGACTGATGGACTTTTTCTTTTTAGGTCTATGCTTTCTTTCAAACACACTATTATTATCCTATTCCTTAAATCACAAAGATAAGTCTATTAAAAGGAAAAGCCTAAAATCCAAAGTGTTCAAAAAGTATTTTAAACCACACTGCTATCTCAGTGTGAAGCCTTACATGACTGGAGTCAACACTCTAATTTTATTGGGCTAATTTAGGAGGAAGTTTAACTTTTGAAAAGACAATCCACAAAAACAATTATAAGAAAGTTTATTGTTCTATTCAAAGACTATCTACCAGCTGGCATTTCTGAAAGTTCAGTAGATGTCTCCTGTTTTGAAAATAGACATAGGATTGAAAGCTATATCCTTAAACAGTATGCCAGCTTAGTACTTACTGGTCAAATAATAATGATTTTAGATCACTTTTCAGGATCTCGCGTTTTGGAGGGGTATTGTAAGTCTCTGGTTCACACTCTAAAAACGTAGGAAGGAAGGAAGAAGGGAAAGAAGGAAGGAAGGAAGAAAGAAAGAAAAGAAGGAAGGCAAAAAAAAAAGAAAGAAAGAGAAAGAAAAGAAAAGAGAAAAAGAAAAAAAGGAATGTTATAACCCTAAGTCTGGAAGGTAAGAAAGATCTAGAGGCAAATAGAGGCAACTGCCAGGATGGTTTTAAGTATCATATCCCTTGAGTGCAGCACTAAAATGCATGTACCTGACCAAATGCATTTGAAGCCTAATCTTACATTGGAGACTTTTGAATTACACAAAAGGGAAGAGGAGCTGCAAACAATAATCCCCACCTGTTTTACTTCAGTAACAAGAACAAGCAGTTTTCTTGTCACAGGGTATGAGCACTCTTAAGACAGGGGTGCTGGAGGTCCATTTGTGGGCAATAACTCTGGCTGAGAATATGGCCAAAAGAGTGCAAGGTTGATGGCAATGGTCAGAATGATGCTGCATGGAGGGTGGGCAGCAGCCTTGGTGTGCAGAAGGGGCAGGGGGTAATATTTCCCAGATGGCCCACCCTTTATGTAGCCCAGGAGAATCAACCTCATCTTTTCAGCTTCAGGGCTTGGATGGAGGCAAGAGAGAGTCAGAGTTGATGGAGATTCATGGCAATTCTCTACCTTTCTTGTTTCCTCTGCCTTTCTGTAATTATCCCCATTTCACAGATAGGGGAGTTAACACATGGATCACCCTAAAGACAGCTAGATGTTCTAGCTCCTTATCTCCCCGGCAACCATGTGTGGCTGGGGATGGGGTGGAGAAAGAGCTGGGTTTGGTGTTGTTTTTCCCAAGCCAGGCTTGTACAGGTAATGTTTCTGCTTTTGAGGCTTATTTGGTCAATGAAGTAGTTGAGATTTTCATGTAACAAATAAGTCTCTGAGAGAGCCAGCCTTGGCCCGACTTTAGGGATCGAAAAGCAGCAGTTCCAGGATTCCTTGACTTCCCTCCGTGCTCTTTAAACAGTTTCCTCTCTCATGCCTTCTACCTTTCTCTTAAATTCTGAATATTTTAACTCTTGCTTGTAGTAAATGTATTTGTAGTTCTAAAATGTGTCTATTTCCCATAGAAAATCTTCAGTGTCTAGGCGAGATCAATACTATAACACTCTTTTTATTTTTAAAGTGGGTTTTAAAGGCCTATTGTTGGGAGAACTGAGACATCAGTGTGACCGGGAGACGCAGCAAGAACAGGATTCTATTGGCAGCCACGGCCCTGCGGGGGCCGCGCCAGAGTTGGCTCACGTGTGTCTTATCAAGCTAAGCCCAAGGCTCGGGCATGCGCACTGATGCCTCCGGCACCCGCCTTCGTCTGTAGTAGGGACTAAGACTTCCGGATGCGCAATAATTAGGTTTCCTCATTAAACAAAGGTTTCCCCATCATCCCTCTCCTCCCACCGTTCTCAGCCACTGGAGCTCCTAGCCATACCAAGCTTACCCATCTCTTCCGCCCTTCCCCCTCCTACCTTCCAGACTATTTTTTCCAGACTTTGGGCCACCACTCCCATTTCATCTTATGGTCCCCGCTTTTTGGGTCCTCTGCATTTCTCATCGTTCGTTCTTTTTTTTCTTTTGATCTACTTTAAAGAATATTAAAATCTATTCTTCTCTTTGTTTTAGGTCCCCTTCCTCATCTGCCCCTCCCAAGGAGATAAAAATAATTCCCCACTGATCTCTCCGAGGGAAAGAGGGTGCCACCACCGCAGCTCCCGTTTTGCGCTTGGCTTGGACCCCTTTCTGGATCTCCCCCAGGGGAGGTTTCACGCCTAAGCCGTGAACTCTGACGGTCCAAGAACTCGACGGGTACTAGAGCCAGTCACCCACCCAACCCCTCAACCCAGCAATCAACCCAGGCCGCTGAGAAGCCCAGGCCGGGCATCTGTAGCCCACCCGGCGTGTGGGGTGTGGCTCTTCACGTCTCAGCTTCCATGGTGGGAGAAGCACACGGCTCTGGGAACGCCTCCGGGGATGTCCTCTAAGCCCCTCCAGGACCCCCTGTGCAGGCATGGGGTCCTCAGGGATGCCTCTCCTCGGAGCGGGAGAATAGTCTTTTTCGGAAAGGGATCTCAGTTGGTGAGAAATAGCCACCATTAAGTTCAAGACCCACCCCCCGACCAAAGCGCGGGCGCGCCGCTCAGAGTTCAGCCTGACCCAAGCTCTTCGCCACAAGGACCGCGCCCACACGCGCTCTCCAAATTGCAGTTAGCTGGTTCTCTCTGGTAGAAACAGGTATAGCTCCTCTGGCTTTCAATTACTCTCCGTTTACCTGCAGGGCGAACGGGATTTGTATTTTTCCATCAGAAACCTTCATCTCTGATACCACCAAAGTCTCCCCTTCCCCCATCCAACCTTAATCGGGAGAAAAGGGCGAAATAGGGACTCGATTCTCTGATATGACACGGATAATTGTTGCATCCTGTAACTACCTACATCTTGGTTTTAATTTTCAGTGAACCAAACAAAGATATTTGCAATTTTAAAATAAGCACTCGACTTAATAAATAGGAACATTGTGCAGGGAAGACTGTGCATCCCCCCCTCACCCCCTTCAGAAGACGTTATTAGCTCTGACAGCATGCCGCTCAGGTTTGCAGAAAGGATTTTGTAAAGGGATGACAGACAAGAAGGCCAGCAATCATGGGCTCCATGGGCTGAGCTTTTTTTTTTCTTTCTTTCCTTTTCTTTTTTTTTCTTCTTCTTCTTCTTTTTCTTTTCTTTTTTTTTTTTTATCAGAATGTTCTGTTCGATGCCATTTATCCTTGATGATAGAAAATTGCGCTGTTGCCAGGACGCTGCTGCTGCCGCTGAAATAGAGGGCAGGAGCCACATTTCCATTTTCCGGCTTGAAAGCTATTCAAATGAATTTGCAGAGGGGGGGAAAGTCTAGCGATAAACAAATGAGAATAAATCGAGTTCCCCTTGCCATTCTTTCCTTTAAATGGGTAGCTCTTCATTTCCGATATAAAGATTTTTGTTCATCAGTGTTTGGGAATACCTGGAAGATAGTGTAAGCCAACGCACAATTTATTTTGATGCTCTTAAAGTGACTAACCACATAAACATTTAAAAAGAAGTGTGTGTCTAAATATATATAAAGTATATGAATTATATATACATAGATCATGTACATACATATCTTCACACAATTCTCTACTACAATGGAAGATAAACTCTTTCAGCACTATTTCAATTGAGCATAATTTCCAAGCAATGCTAGCTGTTGATAGTTATGGCTTTTTTACTAAAGGTGTATATATAATATTACTAGATGGGATAATTTTTAAAGCCCTCACTATGTATATACACTATATAATTTAATTACTTGGTAGGTCTTGCTAATTAAAAACATTCCTCTCCAAAAAAAAGTGATAGATAAAAGTCACTTTCTATTATATGTTTTCTTTCAAGTTAATTTTACAAATTTATCTTTAAAGTTTCTAAGTTAGAAAATGCAAGTCTAAAGAGTTGGTACTCTGTGCCATAAAAAGATGTGAAATAAAGAGAGACTGAAGCCTGTGTTTCCCCTTTTTAACATTTAGATCCTTTGCTAGTTTAAGAAGATCATGTTTTGGAACTCAAAGGATCCAAAATATGACATTTAAGAAATAAGAACTTAAAAACTACACCTCATAAGATTCTCTGTGTGTATATAATATTTACATGTATATATACTATAATGACACATCAGCGATGTTTTGAAAGAAGCTGTAAAACTTTTAGGGCCACCACTGTGTTTTAATTAAATAAGTTTTATTAAATTCTAATTCTTAGGTTTTGTTGCAAAGTCATACAGGCATTTAGGAAGTTTTCAGTATTACAAAGCCCTTTAAATTACAGCAACTAATTGTATTTGAGATTTCAGCTAGGACTTTAAACTTAAAAAAAAAATCTCCAAACACCAGACATTTTACTACTTCACATTTTTAAAACGAATTGTGGGTCAACTACTGTGTTTTTAGCTACACTACTGTTTCTGAGTGGTAGGCCACCGCTGGACAAACCAGTGCTGCACAGAGAATAGTAGCACAAAATCAAAAAGAGAACAGCAGAAGTGGGTTGCTATTGGCCTTCCGAGCTTTTCCAATAGAATTTTTGCCTGTACTTCTTGCAGGAAGCCGTGATTCCTAGTTATTGATTCCCGAGAAATTCTAGATCAGCGGAAAATTTCCTTTGTAAGACATTAGCATAATAATGAGAAAACAATTAAGACAGTCAGATGAGCTAAAAAAGCAAGGATCAGTCCAAGTAAAGTCCAATTTCCTTGTGTTTGTTGTAAAAATAATTGGGGGCGAGCTTAAAGTGCTTGGGCACTGAGCTTCCCTCTCTTTTATTCTTAGCCCTTAGCCCTGGGAATTGTGATTTGGACCAAAAGCTTCATTATCCCGCTCCTTTTCCAGTTGAGGCAACTCACAGGGTTCTTGGGCAAATTTCCCCTGCAGGTACAAGCTTGGGGCGGGCAGCGCGAGTCCGGCGCCGCCCGGACGCCAAGGTGAAGGCTTAGGCGCTCTCAGGCTGGGTTGCCGGGCTCCAGAATGTGGGACCCACGCCCCCACTACTGCACCCGTTGCCGGCGAAAGACTCCAAGCTCCGCCACCCTACCCCTAGTTCTGCCGCTTCGACTGGGACTAGAGTAAGGGGCATTAGACGGAAGTGGACAGAGCCTTCCTAGAGTGCCAAGGCGGGGTACGCGCTGGCTGCACTTCTGGTCCCCGGGTGCGGGGGCGTGGTGAGCCAAATCTCCCTGGTCTACTTTGCTGTGTCTTCATTTCGGGTCACTCCCTGGACTTCGGCTGCGGCAGCTTAGTGTAGACGAGTGTGGAGTGTGGCCTCCAGACAGTGGCGGGAGGGGCTGTGAGAGAAAAGGTAGGGGTTTCTTTAGGTTAAGTTTATGTCATTTTTTTTTTTTTTTTACTGCTTGCATTGTACATCTCAGAGCTTTGGAGAGTCTGTTTTAACCCAAAGGTAGTTAAGAGAGAGAAAGGAAAGTTGTCCTCAGGAATTGTGTACCTTGTGAAAATCAGGTTTCTCTGGTTGAATAGGATGTGGGTGTTGGGACTTCTTGTTGTAAGGGTGTCTTTGTGTGGCTGGGCGTGCAGAGTTGTGGAAAAGTTGAGCTTTGGGTGGAATTGTATAAGCCAGGAGTGGAGACGGTGGAGTCACATCCTGGGCTGAGAAAACCTCCACCCTACCCCCGCGATCCTGTTCTCCCAGAGAGTACTGAGTTCCTATAAAACTGTGTGTTGATTTACACTGTGGCACGCCCTTTTTCTAGGTAATACTCCTAAAATCACAGTGGGTTTGGAGGGGGGAGCTCCCCCCACCCCAAGAAATGTGTTCACTGAACATTAAAAATGAAAGCGATTGTTCTTCACCTTCTGGAATCTCAGAAATAGGGGACTTGCCTTTTTCTTTGACAAAAGAACAAGTAATTCTGAAAGGCTACAGAAACCCTCACCCATTAGGAATTCCAGTATCCAGGAAGGTCACTTGCAGCGGGAACACAAAAGCTCAACGTTTTGATATTTTAAAAGATTTTTTTCCTCTTTTAAGCCCTTGTAAATGTCTGGTTGTAGCAACTCAAAAAGTGCTTTCGTGTGAAAACATTCGGCAGGGTTTCCTTCCCTTTTCATGTATATTAGCAGCTGCAAAACATTCCAAATGAGCTAGAAAGTCATTATGGAGACTATTAATGAAATGACATTCAGTGCTGGCCTCATCAACCAGCCAAAAGCCTTGCCCCAGAAAAAGAGAAGGGAGAAAGCAACTGTGCTTACAAATACAAAATACTCTAAATTCTATACTGCCTCCCAAATAGCAAGTAACTTTTCACAGTTAGCTAGCCCTTGCTGTGACCTACCTCACTCATGCCCAGTTTCCCCTGGGTTTAAGGGCTGGGTTTGCAGTTATTTCTTAAGTCTCCAGAGCTTTGAGATGTACAATGCAAACAGTAAAGAATCACATTAATCCTGCTTTGATCTTGGAAGGGAGATCATAGTTGGAATCAGGTCACCACACAGCTAGGTGCTGCTGTGAAAATGAGCCATTCCCTCCTGCCCCCCCTTTTTCCTTTTACCTATCTCCTTTGGTTTCCAGATTTTCATTGCCAATTGGCAAACTGGAAAGTTGTCAATATGAACTATGAATATCTTGAGATTTAAAAGCAGGGCAATTGAGCTTCTTAGATCCATTTTTTGTCTCATAGATTGAGACACAGGAGTTAGGGACCCACCTTGTCTACCTGTTTATTTACATAAATACATTGGACCATGTTCCAGGTACATCCTCCACACACAACCTCCATGCAAATTAATTGCCTAGAAAAAAACAAAAAAAGTTGTGTTTCCTCTGCTGTCTTTTACCCCTGAGTCTTGTAGCATAGAATAATGGTAATTAATCTGCTTAGATAATTTAAGACTTAAAGATTAGAAGGCCTATATTGACAATTTCAAATTCAAGTCTGAGTGCTTTGGCTAAGCAAAGCTTAGGAGATGACAGATGTGATAAAAGAACTGCCAAAAACTAGACTTTATTAAAACTAAAAAGTGTGATGTTTTTGTGGCTTTGAAAGAAATGATTGTTAGAATGCTCATTCAATTCAAATGTGTCCCTAAACAAATAACTACAGATGTATTTTATTTTATGCTACCTGATATTTATATGCACAATGTATTTCTCCCTTGCATATACACATACTGATGAATTTTATAGTGCTTTTCAATCCACTCCCATATGTGTGGGTATATGTATATATATATATATACATATACCCACACATATATATATACACACACACACACTACATAAATATAATCAGTTAGCATAGTTAATATAGCTGAACTACATATGCAACACAAGTGACATGCGTATAATCACAAGTATTTGTGCCATATACACACCCTCATTTCCCAATTTGCTGTCATAGCATCAATATTATGTTGCAGGAGGCTGCTTATGAAGCTATAGCTGCCACCTAGCTTTCTTCAGAATTTGTAGAATGGAAGGAACACACTCAGATATCTGAATTTGTTAAAAATGCTATTCTGTTTCAAATAATCCCTATTAAATTTGATTTTCATTTAACCTCAGTGGGCAGTCTTGATGACAGCCCAAATTGCACTGACACCAAGGCTACTCAAATGCTTTTACATGTAGGACACAGTACATTAAACTGCTTTGCATCAAATAAGTCCCTTTAAAGTGATTTTTATACCACTGGTTTGGGAGCACAGCTTGGGAGGAGGTCTGAAGTAGGAAGAAGGAGTTCAGAGAGAAAGAAAGCCAAGAGAGAAAGAAAGTGAAGGAACAAGAACCATGTGAATGATGATTTAGGGGGAGAAATCATTTGTGGGTATAGATTGTGTCTTGTGAATTGTTGAGGATATTTTCAGAGTCACTGTCTGCTCTCACCTTAGTTAGTTCCACTCCGCCCCCATCCATTCCTCTAAATCTGCTACCATTAAAATCAGGTTCTAAAAAAAAAAATGAAGTTCTAGAGACTTTATAGTAGAAGCTACCAAAATATTTCTTTATAGATATTGGGGGCATTTCATTGGTTACAGATACATAAAACATAGCACTAAGTAATCCAGGAATGCTCATTTTGCTAATATTTTGCCAAGCAATGTATTGTGTTCATATGAGGTTACTTGTGCATTGTCTTTCTTGTTACTTAATCTGGTCTACACTTCATTTTAGAAGCTAATTTCACCCTTATTTTGAAGTCCTGCATACTTTCTCTCTGGAAAAGCAACAAATGTCAGTTACTTTATAATTCTTAAAGATGGGAACACACATTCCATCTTAATTATATTTAGGATTCTGTTAAAAATTATAATCTTTTCAGTCTGCTCTCTTTCTTTTACCAGTATCCCAAGAGCATAGCATGTCGCAAGTGTGGAAGGAGAGAGAATAGACCTCCTTGTCTTTTTAATTAAAGTTTATACAGCTTGTGGAAAGTAGTAATTTTCTAGAAAATTAGATCATTTTAGATCACCATAGTTCCACTTTTCTCTTTTTAACATGGTTCTAAGCAAATCTTGCCCTTTAAAAACCATCAATTATAAAGCAAAGATTGCTGGAGAGGTATTCTGAATTTAAAGTACTGGGATTTAGGAATCTGACCCTGCTTCTATGAGAGTAAATATAAATTTTGAATCCTACCATGTATGCACAGTATGACAGCCTACATTAGTTTCTGCATGGCATATTAGAGTGACACATGACAGTTGTCATTCCTGCTTGTTGGAAACAGTATCATTGTTACTTCTTTCTTCATTCTGGCTGTTGTGATTCACATGCATAGAAAGTCCTTCTTAAATCACTGTTTCTTTTCTAAACAAGGTGGAAGCCAAATTTAATACGGAAGTAATCATGGTATGGAGCCAAAGGATTAAAAAAAATTGACAGGGAGTCATTTTTCATAAAAAGTTGTTATGCTTACTTTTAAGAGATTCACCTAAAATTCACAGTGGCTCCCCATTGTCTGTACAGGAAACACACAAGCTCCCATTGTGGCATCCCTGGGGAGACAGTGGAGTCTAATGGTGAACATAGGGTTTAGAGTCAAATTGCTGGATAATCTTGAATAGTTATTTTACCTCTCAGAGCCTCAGTTTCCTTCCAGTACAATTGGAATAATAATAGAACTGATATATTCATTCATTCATTCATTTTCTTATTTATATTTTGAGACAAGGTCTTACTGTGTGACCTGCACAGTTGTGTCATCATACCTCACTGCAACCTCAAACTCCTGGGCTCCAGTGATTCTCCTGCCTCAGTCTCCCAAACAGCTGGACTATAGGCACATGTCACCAAGTCCAGCTAATCTTTAAATATTTGTAGTAACAAGGTCTTACAATGTTGTTCAGGAATCCTCACACCTTAGCTTCCAAAGTGCTAGGATTTTAAGCATGAACCTCTGTGCTGGGTCCTAGAATTGATTTAAGTGGTGATGCTAAAATTAAATGAGATAAATGCCTATAAAGTACTTGGCAAGGTTCCTTGTGAAGAGTAAATGTTCAAAGAATACTAGTTAATGCCGAACATTAATATTAATAGAATGCTTAACAAGCCTTTTTAGTTTCTACTTCTGCTTATCACCCACCTGGCTAACTTCTCACTGTTCAATTCAGCACAAGTGACACCACCCATGGGAAACCTTCCAGAGAAGCATTCCATCAGAATGCTTGAAATTAGGTGCCTGTCTTTATGCCTATCTAGTACCCACTATTTCTTTCTTTTTTTTTTTTTTTTTTGAGACAGAGTGTCAAGCTGTCACCCTGGATAGAGTGCTATGGCATCACAGCTCACAGCAACCTCTAATTCCTGGGCTCAAGCGAGTCTCTTGCCTCCGCCTCCCAAGTAGCTGGGACTACAGGCGCCTGCCACAACGCCCGGCCATTTTTTTTTTGGTTGCAGCCGTCAATGTTGTTTGGCGGGCCCGGGCTGGATTCGAACCCTCCAGCTCAGGTGTATGTGGCTGGCGCCTTAGCCCGCTGAGCCACAGGCGCCGAGCCTATTTATTTCTTTTATAGCATTTTGCAGGTTTTATTGAAAGTGTTGTTTTACTTATCTATTTGCTTAATTAGAATGTATTAATAAGTTATAGTAAGAATGATGTAATATTTATCTTTTTCAAAGCAATTGAGCCTAATGGATAGCAAAGACTCAGTGTGTAATATGTATGCTGAATGAACATTCATTTTTTTTTTTCTTTCTCTCTTGCTTGCATTTGTAAATAAGTTGTAATTGGATGTATTCTTCTACCTCTGGTTTTCTCTACTTAGCATTTCTCAAGGAGAGTGCTAAGAGGAACCTGTGATTCCCATGAGTAATAATGAAGAATTTTGATTGTGGGTCCTATAATGAATTGTTGGCACATTCAGGACAAACTATCTATGGTGAGTTTCCTATTTTAATTGAAGAACTCATGGACAAGTTGTGTGACCTGTCCAATCCGTAGTTGACTATACTATTCAATATAAGGCTTATACATACTCCTTCAATGTTGATTTGGATTATCTATATGAGTATTAATAATTAGGTTTCAACCACTACAATTTCCTGGCCAAGTGGACTTCCAGTGAATCCAATTATGTTGTTGTTTTAAAGGTCATATGCAAATGACATAGTTAATATGATTAGAAGGGTCATAACCATTTCAAAAAACCTTTTACATTTGCTTCACTGGTATCTTGGGTTTGTACAGCTCTTACACAGAAATACAGGGAAATCTTGACTCTGGCAGGCAAACTTAAGGGAAGACCAGTATTAACTATTTCATAATTATAGAATATTGTGATCTACTTTATAGTACATATTTACAGAAATCAAACACCAATAATCTGTGGCCAAACTCATTCCTGGATCTGCTTTAATGAATAGGTCAGAATTCTTTGTAATTATTTCATTAATCGACAGAAACAGTCATTACTAGAGTGTTTGAAAGCAGTTTGTTGTTTTCTTAAGAAGATTAATCACCCCCTGCAAAGCGTATTTAATTAGATCTGTAAACTCTGTTCTACTAAAGAAAAAGTTAAGCCAATTCCCTTCTTGGAATTATCAACTGTTTTGATGGCACAGGTCTAAATTGACTAGATTTCCCTGGAATAACAATAAATATACAATTTGAATGATAATTGTGATGATTCCTGCTGTTCCACTCATGTAAACCATAATTAATGTTTATAACCTTTCTTCTAGCCCCCTCGATAATATTATAATAGAGCAATACAAAATTACAAAAAAAGAAAAGAAAAGAAATTCAACTCCATTGTGAGAACAATAGAATTTTCATTGATGATGAAGGGTTCTCAAAATGAAAAATGAAGTAAATATTTTGATTTGGTTTCAGGTCCAGAGAATGAGCCTTGCAGAAAGCTATAAAAGGGAATTGGGAAGGGTCATGCAGTCTATTTTCTGGCGTCCTCCCACGGTACTGCTGCTAAGCCATCACAGAGCCAGCACTGCTTAATGTCTAAGACAACGCTAACCCCATACTCCATGAAGCATTTCAGTTGCGTGCTCAGAAAATGGAGATCAAGGAAAGGGAACATATGGAGAGACAAGAATTGTATTCTGCATTGTATAATATGGTATGAGATATGGAATCCTAAGATTAGGAAATGGTAAATTACTAGTAAGGAAAATGGTAAGGTTTGCCATGTGAATGAATCTTTCTGTTTCTGCCATTTCTTTTGTGGCACTTTGTATTTATTTATGCCCCACATATTTCCATGAAAGATTTGAAGTGGCTTTAATAACTGACATGTAAGACAAAATAAATATTCTACTCTGCCCACTCTCATTTTAGATTCAAGCTTTGGAGTTGTTCACAGCAGGCTGACCAGGAAATTTCTACCAATGGAACTAATCATTAACTGGTTTTATTATTAACACAATGACGTACATAAAAACCCCTTTGCATTCTTTTTCTTTGTAGATAATACTGGTCCCAGAAAAGACAACCTCTTTTCCACCTTTCTAATATCAAACTCAGTTTTTGTCATGTACATAGAGCCTAACTGGCACATCTAATTAACCATATTTAAAAGGTATTCAAACAAGAGTCTACAACTTCTCTTGGAAGTCTATTCTTTGTGGTTGCAGAAAGGATAGTGTGAAAACTTTATTGTTTCAGATTAGACCTCCCAAGCCTGACTGAATTTTTATGCCTGGGTACCTAAAAACTCCAAGAAAAACATAGCTCAAACCACCACATTTTGCTTGCCTTCAGGTTCAAATCCTATAAAACCACCACATTTTGTATGGTTTCCACCCCAAACCATAAGTTGGCATGGGCTCTTGCTAGATGCTCTGCTCAAGTCTAATTGAAATGTTTACCCACCTTGACAACATTTTTGGCTAGCTTGTCACTTACTTGGAATGCAGGTGAAAGGAGCTGAGTTCTCAGCAATAGTTTCTTCTTTTTGATTTCTTTTCCTTACCTCTGCCAAGCAGCTAGGGACATGGAGCCATTTTGTTGTCCTCACTCAATCATTGTTACTTGCTGTGTGACATTCTTCTTTTTTTTTGTGTGAGACAGAGCCTCAAGCTATGACCCTGGATAGAGTGCTATGGCAATCACAGCTCATAGCAACCTCCAATTCCTGGGCTCAAGTGAGTCTCTTGCCTCCGCCTCCCAACTAGCTGGGACTACAGGCGCCCGCCACAACGCCCGGCCATTTTTTTGGTTGCAGCCGTCATTGTTGTTTGGTGGGCCCGGGCTGGATTCGAACCCACCAGCTCAGGTGTACGTGGTTGGCGCCTTAGCCCGTTGAGCCACAGGCGCCGAGCCAACATTCTTCTTCTGTGGAAGAGAAGATGCTTGCTTTGTGTAGGGCCTTTGTTAGAAAGGCCTCTTTTCTTTCCCTCAAACTTGCCTCTTGTATGTATCAGTCCCTCAGGTTGTGCACTCTCAGTTAATCAGACAAATCAGTTTTTGCAAAGGTATTAACATTTCAGAGGTATTAGATTTCTGAGTTCTTGGGAAATGCGTAAGGTACTAGATCATAAGTTTATTATGTATGGGCAGGTATGCTCTCTTGCTGACAATTTAGAGTTGCCAGATAAACTACAGGATTTTTGTTTACTGAATCTGGCAACCCTATGACCACTGCATTTTTATTTTCTAGTAACCTCCTTACATCAAATACTCAATAGCTATTGCTTGAAGATGAATAAATGAAGGTAGTAGGGAATATTTATCTTTGAATCTTTTGGGTCTATCTAAAGTATATCACATAGGGAACTGGCTCACCCTAGAGGGCTATTCATATAATCTTATGCTGCAAAGTCTTTTTCTTTTTTTTCTTTTGGAGACAAGGATTTGCTCTGTACCCCAGGCTGAAGTACCAAGGTACACTCATAGCTCACTGTAATCTCAAATTCCTGGGCTCAAGAGATCCTCTTTAGTAGCTAGGACTACAGGCAGTGGCTGCCATGCTTGACTAATTTTTAATTATTGAACTTTTTTGAGGGGGGTAGAGATGGGGTCTTACTATGTGGCTCAAGCTGGTCTTGAACTCATAGCCTCAAGTGGTCTTCCTGCCTTGGCCTCCCATAGTGCTGGGATTACTTTCAGGTGTGAGCCACTGTGCATAGCCTCAGTCTAGCTTTAGATGAAGTTTAAGAAAAGCCTAGTCTTTTATTTTCTTCATTCTTTTGTTTTCTTGTGGCCATTCTTCTAGAATAGCACCCTTCTCCCTCCAGAAAGCCTGTAGGATAGAATGGGGGAAGGGAAGGAACACCTGCTGTCATCTCATAGCTCACTTAGGGAAGAACAATCTGGACAATTATTTGGGGGGCCTTGAGAGAATGGTTATATCCTATTGTCATTCTTTCCCCACCAGAAGTGGGAGCTCCCTTGATCACTACAAGTAGGAGACTCTTGGGAACACGGGTGCGGAGAGGGGGAGTCATAATAGCAGTTTGGGATGACTAGAATTTTTCATAAAGAGTCCTAATGTCCCAAAAGTCATAATCATGAGGATTCTTAAGGCCTCTGTGGAAAGGGGTAAAACTGTCTCAACACATTTATTTTGTAATTATGTTAAATTATCAATTATCACAACTGCTATAAAATCTTAAGTGTGCACTTTAAGAGCTAGAAGCCATTGGACATAAAGGTAGTGTTGACCCTGTCTTTGTTTATTGCCTGTGTTGTTTTCTTCAGGAAGTTCCTGGAACTTTCCCAGGACTTTATTATTACTGCCTGGGTCAGTCAGTGTCTCTTAGAAAAATGAGACCTGGAAAATTAAGAACTTGGTGGGTAAAGAGCTTACACTTTGAGGACCTCCTGCATATATCATATGTTGGCATGTTGTCTGTTTATTTAGAGCTGTGACTGAAGTTCACAGTGGATATATTTGCATATATTGGCTGCTCCTGAAAGACAGGGAAATATTTTAACCTTGAGATAGCAGCTCTGAGCCAGACTGAGTCCAGAATGTGAACTCCCACCCACACACTCCTGCAAATTTTGTTTTGTGAGTGGATTATCTCTGTTACTTGTTTATCTGATTTCTAGAATCTACTGCTGGCCTCAGGCACATGGACAGATAGAGGAAAACTATGTACTGTTGTTGCTATTAGATTCTCTTCCTCTAACAAAACAAGGTCAAAGTTCCTTAAAGGTCCATTTAGGAAGAATGCTTTCAAAAGTGGGGGATTTTGTATTTTCTATACATGATGGTTAAAAATGTAGGCTTTGGAGTCAGTTTTATCTGGAATGGAATTCTGGATCTATCTCTTTAATAGATGGAAGCAAGTTTTTGTACCTTTACTAAGCTCCAGTTTTCCAGCATGTGAAGAGGAGGTAATTATGGTATAGGATTGTTATTAGAATTAAATGACCTATTGTGTGGTGAGTCTAGCCCATACCTAGTAAGTGCTCAACAAATGACAGTCATTATTGTTCAAAGTCTGGAGCAGAAGATCTGCTTTTTAAACAGAATCTCTGAACGCTTTTGTCCAACAAATATACCTGTGTGACCTGAATCCTGCTTGTGGACCATGCTAGGAACTGTGGCAGTAATGTCCCTGCACCTGGTTGTCCACATTCCTCGCCCCTCCCCTGAATGTCCAGCTTCTGGTTTAACTGGAAGTTGGGAGGCAGGGTTAGGACACTCTTGCACCCTCTGACATAGCCAGTGTTGGGACTTAGTGGAAAGCGGGTGAAGCCTCTCTGATGCTAACTGAAATTGCCTCTGACCTGCCTACCTGTCCTCCTATCCAACTTTCCGATGGCTATTTTGGTGACAGTGCATTCCCAGAACTACAGAGATGCTGGTTGGGCCCACTGCATGGGCTCTGCCGGGTTTCTGGCCCTGTTCCCAAACTTCCAGTGCTCTTCTAGCTCAACCTGAAGTTCAGGTGTGAGGTGTCCTGGTGGTGTGTTGGCCTGGGAGAGGGGTGGGGTGCAGTGGAGAGCAGCACTTGAGCAATTTATCGGGAGGCCCTGGGGAAGATTTGTTTTGTTTTGATGAGTAGAATTTTGTTTCCTGCCACTTATTCCTTTTCCCTACTTGGAGCTTTCGGTGGGTTCAATTCTACTAGGAGCATAAAGGCCACTGCAGATGAGTCTTAGAAAGAGGAGAGGAGAAGAAGAAGGCAGGACTTGAGAGGGGCCTCTCCCTTCACCTTCGTCTCTCCTCCTAGCTCTTCTTCCTTTCAGTCTTTCTTGAATATATGCCTGTTTCTAGGCGATACATAAAGAGAAGCTGTGATTCAAAGATTGGGTAGCTTTACAATTCTTGTTTTTTCATCTTTGCTCACCCTTCTAACACTGTCTCCTATTTTTCTACTATTCTTTTTTAGATAATAGGAAAGGGGAGCTTTTAAATTAATACTCAAAACATGGGAAAAAAAGAACTTCAGAAGAAAGTAAAGAAGATGAGGCTAGTAAAGTAAGGAAGATGGCGAGGAGGAGGCAGAGGAGGAGAGGGAGGAGGGCTTAGTCCCAAACCCCAAGTTAGCAAGAAACTGTCTCAAGTTAATATGGAGCAGACAAGGCTTCTTGTTTTCCTTAAATATCTGAAAAAGATTCACTGAAACTTGATAAAGTGTAAAGAAAAATCCTTCAAACAGTGATAATATTGAATAACTCAAAGGGTTGAAGAAATCTGACCCATGCAGACAGACCAAAAGAGTTAGAATTATCTCTTGGTATTGGTACTAGTTCCTGGTATCTGGCTACTAGTAGTAATTTAAAATTGTAGAAACAATTTTTTTTGATGACAGCTGTGATGTATTATATATGAGATAAAAATTACATCTATAGGTCACTGTAATAGGTTTTACTTTTTATGCATCATTAATTCAGCTTAAATGTACTCATTTGATTTTTATCATATTTGAGCCATTCACTAATTCTAGGCTAGTCATTACAAAGTAGGAAGATGATCTCTGTATGTATGGAAGCTATAAATTAAGGAGGAGACTCCCAAACTATGAAAAAGCCAACTAACTTAAATCATAACTGGTAAACAAGAGCCAGTATTTTCCTTTTACAGGATGATGTTATGTATGTGCATTTGTACAGTTGACTTTCTAAATGCTTGGCAATGGGAGAAGATTCTGCTTTGAAAGGATCCCAGGTGTTTTTGTATCTCCACCAGAGGAGCAGCCACCCCCAGCCAGGCAGTAGCCACCATCGTTTTTGTGTCTTCAGTGCTCGTCCAGAGCTGGACACAGATAGTCCCCAGTGTTCCTGAAGACACACCGAACTGTGGTGGAAAATAATGGAGGGAAAAATCTGAGGAAAAGTTATTTATTTGTTTGTTTGCTTATTTTACATCCTGTTGCCTTGGTGGGGATCTGGTTTAGAAACCTGTCCCCAGCCAGATTGGGCGTGGTGGCTCTCACATGTAATCCTAGCACTCTGGGAGGTGGAGGTGAGTAGATTGCCTGAGCTGAGGAGTTTGAGACCAGCCTGAGCTACAGTGAGACCCGTCTCTACTAAAAATAGAAAAACTAGCATAGTGATCGGTGCCTATAGTCCCAGTTACTTGGGAGGCTAAGGTGAGAGGATCCCTTGAGCCCCAAAGTTTGAGGTTGCTTTGAGCTATGATCATGGCATTCTACCTAGGGCAACAGAGTGAGGCTTTGTCTCACACACACAAAACAAAGGGAAACCTGTTCTGATTTTTTTCCCTGAGACTAAGTGCCCAGAATATTTTAATAAAAAAATGTTTGCCTCTGTTTGTTGAACAGTTATTTCGTGTCAGGCCATTAAATAGCCTAAGTGCTCTTGACTGCCCCCAGGTGAGGTTACTTAATGCTCACACAGCCCAGTAACACGGGAGACCTGACTGCTTTACCCAGCGTTTCCCTCTTTGCCAGGTCAATGCATCACAAACGACAGCAGCAACAGCTGTGAGAGGAATCCAAGGACCGATTTGTTGAAATAAAGCAAAACAGGGCTTTACCATATGGGAGATATATCTAAGATGGGTTTATTAGATGTAGGATGATGTTTCTGATAGCCTCAGGGCTTTCTGGAGGGAACCTGAAATCTTTTCGCTATGCTCACATCATTGCCAGATGTGGATATGATGAAATAGACCTTGTCCTGTGTGTGTCTCAGTGTGTGTGTATGTGTGTAAAAGTGGCAAATTCTGGCTCACATACCAAGTTTCAGTTTATCTCACACTCCTTTTTTTATGCAAAATTTCTTCATGAACCTTCTAAATATGCAGTAAGACTCTTCTCCCTCCCCACTTCCAGATCCAAATAAATCCATATTCACGAACATGTAAAACCAGTGGCAGTAAAATAATGATAAAATATGGTTATTTCATAAAGAGCTTGTTAGTTTTGTACTCTCACAATAGAATGTAATAGAGTGCTCCACAAAAACCTAAAAATTTGTAATGATTATTGACATCATTAATCAGAATTTGCCATGTGAACAGCTCAGGGATCTGTTGTATTAAGCTGTCATATGGTTGCAATCATACCTTTTTAACTGCCATCAGAGGTAACTGTCAGCAACACCATATCTTCTCTCCAGTCTATTACAGCTTCAGTTCCCCAGGGTTCCAGCCTGAGTCCAGGGCGATTTGTATGGTACACTAATGACCTGCTGATTGTCTGCACAAAAGCGAAATCATACGCTGTTCAGGCAACACAGTGATTCCACACAAAAGCAAAGGACTGTCTGGTGTCAAAATAATACCATACTCTAACTTTGATAAAGGTTTTTTAACAGACTACAAGGTACTATTTGGTGCTAAAGTGTGTGGCAGAAATAATATTTATTCAAATAACTAACAAATTGGAAGCAGGTAAATTTCAGGAGTGTGTGTAGGCAAAGGATGCTATTTAGGTAGCTATTTCTGTTTAGATATTTGGTCTTAATTTTGAAAGATATAGAAACTATCCAAATATCTTTGTTTCAGTTGGTTATTTATTGGTGATTATTCTTCTTTCATTCTTTCTTTTCTTTTCTTTTCTTTTTTTTTTTTTGAGACAGAGCCTCAAGCTGTCACCCTGGATAGAGTGCTGTGGCATCACAGCTCACAGCAACCTCCAATTCCTGAGCTCCAGTGAGTCTCCTGCCTCCACCTCCCAAGTAGCGGGGACTACAGGCACCCGCCACAATGCCGGGCCTTTTTTTTTGTTGTTGCAGCCGTCATTATTGTTTGATGGGCCCCAGGCTGGATTCGAACCCGCCAGCTCAGGTGTACATGGCTGGTGCCTTAGCCCGTTGAGCCACAGGCACTGAGCCTCTTTTTTTTTTTAAACAAAGTCTTACTCTGTTGCCCTGGGTAGAGTGCTCTGGTGTAATTATAGCTCACAGCAGCCTCAAACTCTTGGGCTTGAGCAATCCTCTTGCCTCAGCCTCTAGAGTAGCTGGGACTACAGGCACCCACCTTATACCCAGCTAGTTTTTCTATTTTAGTAAAGACAGAGTCTTACTCTTGCTCAGGCTAGTCTTAAAGCCCTGAGCTCAAGCAATTTACTTGCCTTGGCCTCCCAGAGTGCTAGAGTTACAGGTATGAGCCATTGCACCTGAGCCCAATTTTATATACACTTTAAATAATATGTCACCAGAGAGTTTTCTTAATAGTTTTTGAAAATATATGGTGAAGACTGTATTGATCTGTCTGCCTGTTCACCTATTGCTCTATCTCTGTAGTTGGGCCTCAGTGAGCAAGTATGGGGCTGTAAGGGCCAGTTGAAATCACATCAATATTCTATATAGGTATGCCCCACAATGTCTCCCTTTGAACTTAAGGACACAGGAGAGAAGATGGGCTGGCACTGGAAAACCTTGTAAAAATCCTTCCCTGCCCCTCTTTTCCCTGCCCCCATACTCCACTGGTAGTGCAGTCTGGTGCGTGTGTGTGCACAAGTGTGTGCACACGCTAATGGGCTTATTTTCTCTAGAGGACTTGTCACTGAGTCATTTATCTGTTCAGTGATAGAGAAGAATTCCTGCTGAGACTGACCCAGATTCCAAAGCTTTATTCTGAGACTTGACTTGTATGCTTGTTGGTCTGTTCACTTGTTTATTCTTTCATTCATTCAGTGACTAAGCCTGTTGCTATATACTCACCACGATGCTACTAGGTGCTAGGATGATGTTGATGATGACCAAGATTCAGTTGCAGCTCTCAAGCCCTTTATAGTCTTGTAGGAGCGAGTAGAGGGTCCACTGGCGGTTACCAAATATTTAACAGGCTACCAAGGATCCCTGGTGGGCTCAATCCTATGAATTGTATTATTCTGGCAACATGAAGGCTCCTCCATTAGACTATGAGCTTGTTTAGGACAAGAACCAAGTCTTATTGGTGAAATTATTCGTAGGTCTGAGTACAGGAAGAACACAGAGCATAAATTCCATAAATTGTTGTTGGATTTTTTTGAAATGTCTTAACCATCTTCAGGGATGGGCAATAAATTGCAGACATCAAGAGTAAGGGCTTTGGTGTCATTATAGGCCTCTACTGATAGATTGACTTAGTAATCATTGGCGGCCTTGCCCATCAAATTTATTCATCAATTTAGAAACGTATGTATTTAACACCTATGATATGTCATGGCATGTGTTAGGTGTTGTGGATCCAAAGGTGAAAAGGATAGAAACAGGCTTTTTCTTCATGTAGCTTGCAGTAGAAAGGATACAGGGATATCAGAGCAGGTAGAGAGAGAAGGGCTGCTCTTGCCTAGAATACTGAAAGGGAAAGATGAGGAGGTCAAGGGGAAGAGTGCCTGGGGCATAAGGGACAAAGTATGCAAAGGCCTGGAGGTGAGAATGAACATAGTGCATTCCAAGGAGTTCAATATATTCAGAGTCATTACATCAGTTACCTGCAATTGAGGGGCTTGAGATGCAGCTGGGAAGGTGAGCAGGGCCAGATCCAAGACCTGGTAGGGAACACTAAGCAGTTTGGACTCCATCTAATGTTCAAGGGAAACTTCTTGACAGGATTTGAACAGGACAGCTCCAGGCTGAAATCGGCTACATCTTGAATGTGGGATTGGACAGAGCGAGTGTGATGTCAGTTATGAAGGCTTCTGCAGTAATCCTGATTGAAGACAGCTCCTAGTCCAACCTTGTAGTGTAGTGGAAAAAGGCATGAGCTTGACAATCCAACAAGACTTGGATCTTAAACTCACTATCTATGTCACTTTTAGCCAATTTTACCTAGCCTCCACATTTTTTTCTTCCAGCAAAATAGTGTAACTTTACCTATCTGATGTGGGACTTAAGTGGAATACCGTGTGTAGGATGCCAGGCATTACACAATACACTCGTAAATGACAGTCCCTTCCTGTTGCTGTCAGCAATGCTGCCTCCTCCAACCTCCTTGTATTTCTTCCCCTTTAATGTACAACTTGATGCTTTTAAATGGGATATTTTGTTGCTGTTCTTGTTGGTCCTTTTCAGCCCTGGGCCATGTGTGTGGCCAAGGCTCCTCCGCCCTGCTCCTGCCTTCTTGCCTCCTGCAGTCCTCCCAAAACGTTCCAAGCCATCGCAACGTTACCTCTGGAAAAGTCCGTTCTGTTGAACACTTTATTCCAGTTTGGATGATGTTATAACCAATGGAAACCAAGCTTGGCGAGGACTGAAATCCTCACTCCTTCCCTGTGGGGACTTTCTGCTAGCTGTGTTCTCCTCCTCATGCCCTTGGAATGTAGCATTGGTGTTATCTTTGGCTCTCCAAAGGGCTGCTTTTTGAGCACTTGTGGAGAGAGAATTTTGTACTTTTTACAGATTAGGACTTTTTTTGACTCTGAGAATATTCCAGAATCCTATCATATTTTCCTTTCTGACATCTCTAAGACTCATCTTTTCCTGTCGGTTTCTGATCACTAAAATCCTTCCTCATAGTTTGGCTCTCTTTTTTTTTTTGCTCCTTTAAAATACCCCCATGGTGGCCTCTGCTCTTGAGTCCTGTCTCTGTTAAAGCAATCTCCTTGGTGCCTTCATGACAACATCTTTTTAAAATGCCTGCACTGGTATCTCTCGTGTGCATACATCTCAACTGTAGGGACCGTCACTGTCCTTCATGGCCTCATTGTTTTTCCCTGCTGGTTTCCCATATTTCTTCTTAGTTTTTTAATGCTTGACCTCTTTACTTATGTTCTTTTTTTTTTTTTTTTTGGTTTTGTGAAAAGATAAAATCTTGTTTTGTTTTGTTTTTATTGAATCATAGCTGTGTACAATAATTCAATAATGGGGTACAGTGTGCAGGTTTCACATACTATCTGAGATATTTTCATCAACTTTATTGACATAACATTCATGAGATTTTCTCATTTACTATGTGAAAACATTTTTGATCTGTATCTAGAAGTTTTCTCCTGACCCTTCAAATATGTACCACACATGTGATCTCACCCTTTGTCCCATCTCCCTCCACCCTCTCCCTACCCTTCCCTCCCTCTCCCCTTTCCCCATCTTCCTGTGCAATAAACGGGTTGTAGCCTTCACTTGAATGATAAAGAATTTGTCTCATATTAGGGGTGTACACATTGGATACGTTTTCTTCCATTCTAGAGATACTTTGCTAAGGAGAATGTGTTCCAGCTCCATCCATGTAAATATGAAAGAGGAAAAGTCACCATCTTTCTTTAAGGATGCATAATATTCCATGGTATACATGTACCACAGTTTATTAATCCATTCGTGTATCGATGGGCTCTTGGGCTTCTTCCATGACTTAGCAATTATGAATTGGGCTACAGTAAACAATCTGGTACAGATATCTTTGTTGTAATGTGATTTTTGGTCATCTGGGTATATACCAAGTAAAGGAATTATAGGGTCAAATGGTAAGTCTATTTTTAGATCTTTGAGTATTCTCCAAACATCTTTCCAAAACGGATGTATTAGTTGGCATTCCCACCAGCAATGTAGAAGTGTTCCCTTTTCTCCACATCCACGCCAACATCTCTGGTTTTGGGATTTCATCATGTGGGCTAATCTTACTGGAGTTATATGATCTCAAGGTAGTTTTGATTTGCATTTCTCTGATGATTAAGGATAATGAGCATTTCTTCATGTGTCTGAAGGCTGTGCACCTGTCTTCTTTAGAGAAGTTTCTTTTCAGATCTTTTGCCCATCCTGAGATGGGATCTCTTGTTCTTTTCTTGCAAATACGTTGGAGTTCTCTGTGTATTCTGGTTATTAAGCCTTTGTTGGAGGTATAACTTGCAAATATTCTTTCCCATTCTGAAAGCTGTCTGCTAGTGATACTTACTGTGTTCTTGGTGGTGCAGAAGCTTTTTAGTTTCATCAGATCCCAGTAGTGTATTTTTGATACTGCTTCCATTGCCTTGGGGGTCCTCCTCATGAAGTATTTGCCCAGGCCGATGCTTTCAAGAGTGTTACCTGCACTTTCTTCTAGTATTTTTATAGTTTCATGTCTTAAGTTTAAATCTTTAATCCATTGTGAGTCTATCTTCATTAGTGGTGAAAGGTGTGGGTTCAATTTCAGTCTTCTACAGGTCGCCAGCCAGGTTTCCCAGCACCAT